>CAUYON010050366.1:0-56284 GCA_963573935.1 Arctocebus calabarensis
GTCTCTTGCCTCCACCTCCCAAGTAGCTGGGACTACAGGCGCCCGCCACAACGCCCGGCCATTTTTAGGCTGCAGCCATCATTGTTGTTTGGCGGGCCCAAGCTGGATTCGAACCCGCCAGCTCAGGTGTACGTGGCTGGCGCCTTAGCCCGCTGAGCCACAGGCGCCGAGCCTACTTCTGCTTTTAGACAACCCTCTCCGCCGAGTCCTATCCTCCATTCTCCTCCCTCCTACTGCACGCAAATGCCCAAATGCAAAATGCCTGCCCCTTCCCACTTTGGCGATGGGGCGGGGAGGGGGGCTGAGTTATGCCGAATTTCAGCATTCGTGGGGTTTGTTGGAGATGCTATAAGTGAACTAAGAAAAGAGACTCTGGAACTTTCTTTAATAAATGGAACTGAACCTCCCTCCTTCCAAGGGGTACATTGCGTTCGGTTGGGACTTCCCCTTCTATGGCAATACAGGCGACACCCAAAGGTTCAGCTGGTGCACTAAGCCGCTCGCCATAGGAGAGCACAGCTACAAACGGCCCTTCGCCTCTGCCTTGGTCCCCGCTCCCCAGACATCCTGTCTTTTTCCCTCCGCTGCGCCGTGGGTTTGAATTCCGGTGCGCATCCTTGGGCATGGAGCCTTGCGTCAGCTACTTTCTGAGCCTAGGCCTCAGTTTCCCCCATCTGATTAGTGGGGCTAAAAGCCCTTCCCGGCCTCCCGGGCAGGAGGAAATTAGGTCCGGGAAAGCTGTTAGGAAACCGGTCGCCGGCCCCAGGCGTGGGAGGGGAAGGCTCCCAGGGCTCCTCCTCCCCGCCGCCTTCTCCCCGCCGTCCCTGCTCGCGCCTCAATGGCCACTTTAGGAATACAAACAACTTTAGAAATAAAGTAACCAAACCCCCGAAAGGGGCTTTGAAGGGGCGAATGCCTGGTGGCGCTTTACTATGGTGTGGGCCGAGGCCGGGACTTAATCCCGCTTTCATTTCCACCGACGGCCGCGGGGGAAGCGCTCCGGGCCTCCTGGCCCCTCAGGAGGCTGATTAGGCCACAAAGAGCCCCCATTATCCCGAGAAGAAAACCGGGGGGCGGCGCGGTGCGGGGGGAGCGGCCCGCCCGCGCCCGGGCTATTGACTTAGTGGATGAAGTCAAGAGCCAGCACGCCGGGATCCCGAGCGGGGGAGGGGCGGGGCCGGGGCGGGGCTGGGGGGCGGGCTGGCGGGGGACCTCGTGCGGGGAGGGGCCGGGGACGGAACAAAACACGGTGCACAAAACCCACAACAAAACCCGCGCTCCAGGCGAGGGGAAGCCAGGCCTGGGTGGAAGGCCTGGTCTGCTGAGCTTCTGCTGGGTCAGCTGTCCCTACTGCCTGGCCTCGGTGGCTTCTATGGGGGTGGGGGGCAGCAAAGGAGAAAGTTACAGCCCTTGCAGCAGTCGCGTCTGTCATCTGTCACTAAGTGCTGAGTGGCTTGAGCACGCAGCTCTGCCTCTCAGGACTTCCCTTCCTTCTTTAGGACCTTTAGGAGCTGGGTACACAAGTCTTGGGAAGTTACCCCAGCCATGGCAACCTAAAGATCCGCTCACAGTAAGGCCTGGTGGGAGGGGCCCCTCCCCTGAGATGCTGTCTCAGGAGGAGGTGCCTGAACTGCAGACAGAAGGGGAACCTTCTTCCAGGGCGTTGAAGGAGAAAAAGGACCTGGATAGTGAAAGGTCTGTTTGACTTTGAGCGATGTACTCTGAGCGCCTCAGCGTCTTCTGCAAAATGGGCCCATGGATGACAACCTCAAAATACACTGGGAAGAGTGAAGACTATACTTACACAAAGAGCACCAGGCAAGCTGGGTGACTGCATAAATGTTACTCCCCTAGTCCACTCCTGCCCCCTCTTCTCCTCCAAGGCCTCTTTCAATCTAGAGGCCACTCTGCTATGATTGTGAAGTAACCAGGCTTGAGATAAATGGGACTGCAGAGCCATCCATAAGTAATCACCAAATGTGGGCGGGACAGGTGCTCAGCCAGGCACAAGTGAAGAATATCTTTCTTATCAAAAATTTGAGATAGGAGAAATAAGCCGGCGTTGGGGCAGCTCCTCACCCAGCAGAAAGGAGTGAGGGAAGAGGGCAGACACCCACGGAGCCAGTCCTCGTGCTAGCAGACATTGTTCCTTATGTGGAGGGACTTTCCTCCCCAGGTGGCTTCTGTCCTCTCCCAGGAAGAGGCTGGGCAGCCTTAGTTGGCAGGGTGGCAGGTTGGGGTGAGTAGTATCTGGTGGCTGAAGGAGACTTCCAACCTCCTCCCCCCACTGACCCCAATCACATTCTTTCCCCAACCATAGCTGTCTCCTCACCCTGACATCCCCTAAAAATGGGGGGAGGGGGGTAGGCCTTGACTAAATTAACTTGGAAGTGCCCTGAAGGCATGTGGGCTCTTCATCCCTTCGGTTCAAGAGCTGTTTAGTAAGCCCCTGGTTTGTGTGGCCTGTGCTGGGGAGGATATCCCAGAGGCAGGCCTTATAGATTCATCTGAGGCTGAGTTAAGGAGTTGGAATTTGTTCTAGGGTAGCAATGAGAAATCATGGAGGGGGTTTCAGAAGGGGAGGGCGATGGGCTACACAGGGTATGTGCTGGAAGGTGTGGCAAGACCAGCTAAGAGGTCAGCGCTGTGGCGCAGGAGCCACAGTAAGAGGAGACAAGCCTGGGAGAGGCTGCCCTGTCTGGAGATGGAGAGACTCCCGGATGATGCTCAGGTGTGATGAGGCCACAAGTGGCTACTAGATCCTTTCAAAAGACTTTGGAATTCCTCCCCAGGCTGAGATTACAAAGGGTGGAGTCAGATGTGAATGGGCCTTAGAGGTCATGTGGCCATTTTACAGATAGAAAAGCTGAGGTCCAGAGAGAGTGACATGGGCGAATCCAAAGGAGAAAAAAGTCACTCTGGTCTGCCGTCAGTTGCACTGGTAGAGGAACAAAATAAACTGGTGGCAGTCTTGCTTCCAGTAATTATTGATAGGAAGGCGTGGAGTGAGGACAACATGGGAGATGTGGTCCTTTCCCAGCCCTGCAATCAGTCCATCACCCTCTGTGTTTAATTCAATACAGGCTTCACAGTTCATTTCACAGAGGGGGAAATTGAGGCACAGAGAGTGGTCAGCCCACAGAAGTAGGGGGAGGAGAGTTCTCTCCTAATAGGGTCTATAGGACCTGATATCTTTACCCCAAGGGGCCTGAAGGGCACCAATCCAGCTGCTCTTCTTGCCTCATCTGGATAATTGCAGCCCCTCCCCCATTTTTTGCGTACCCCAGATTCTCAGGCCTAGAGGAGACTATGGCTCCAGCCATTGCCCCCCACTATCAGCCTCACTCCCAGCGCTCATGAGCACCTGCTGGGATCTTGAGAACCGCTAGATGCCACAAACTTGCTTCTCTGAAGGGTCAGTCTATTCATCATCCTGGGAAAAATCCTTTCAACAGCAAGGGAAAATAAAGCCCAGGGGGAAAATAATCAGAGATTGTGGCTGGGGTTGGAATCCAGAGCCTCATGTAAATGGCCCCATGCAGAGGCCCTAGCCTTAGTTAGCACTTAACTGCTGTGTAATTCTGGATAAGCCACTTCATTTCTCTGGTTCTTCATTCCTTTGTCTGTGCAGTGGCAAGGCAGGACCAGCCTAGTGGTTTTCAAACTGTCCCATAGGGACTTGGGATTCTGAGCAGAAACTTTAGGTGTGATCCTTTGAGCTCTAATACTCTGGGCATGTATGCTTTGATGGGGTAGAATTGGATAGCCAGCCTTGTTCCCCATTGATAGATGAAACTCCAGTGAGGCAGGACTTTGTTCCAGGGAGGGGCAGGGACCCCCTCTCATCCAAGGCTACTCTAGAGGAGGGTGACAGGAGAAGTTCTGCAACTCCTAGAATCAGAGCCCCCAGGCTGTGGTCATTAGTCTTCAGAGATAAGGTGATATCGCTTATCTGGTGACAAACGATTCCCCTCCTCTTTTATTGCCCTGATTAGGGAACTTTCTCTCCCAGTCGGGAGGTCTCTTTGGAAGAACAGGCAGGCCTGGTCTCCAGACACTGGCATCTGCCTCTAGAGTTCCTGACCAGCCAGCTATGTGACCAGGGGAGGCAGTTACCCTTTCTGTGCTTCTGGAGGGGGGGTTGGTGCTGGTGGAATGGCTGGGTTGCAATGACATCCTTGGATGGTGCTGGAAAGAAGATTCAATGCAGAATATGGAACATGGAAAGGCCCTTGAGCCAGGAGGGCAGAGGGCTCTGCCCTAGTTACTCAGGTGCTTTTTGCAAAACACAAAGCCCTGGTCACTTTCTCAGTTTCAGACATCTGAGGACACAGGCTTTAGGCGGGTGGGAGAGCTGGTGGATCTCTGGGTCTCTCTTCCCAGGCCATTTTAGTGGCAACCCCATTGAAAGCCATTTGTCTAGTTCAACATTCTGTTCTACAGATAGAAGAAGTGAGACCCAGAGAGGGAAAGAGACTTGTTACTAGCTGCACAGCAAATGGAGAGCAGAGTCAGACTAGGGACCCGGTCCCCACACTGTTAAGGATGGAACATTCTTCCAAAGTCACTAGGTGCCTCGCCTTTTATTACTGTCATCTGCCTCTGCTAAGGATCTGTCTCATCTGCCAGAGCACTATGCTGGGAGCACTGAGGCTGGCAGGGCATGACCTCTGATCAGTCTTGCTGTTCTTAACTTCTGCCCATGCCACTAGTGGTCTCCCAGACATTCATTTTCATCTCAGCTCTGGGCCCTGAGCCCATATATCTCAAGGCAGCCACAGTACACAGCATCAGTGACATCCAGGTTGCATCCTTCTGGATGTCCCTTGAGCAAGTGGCTTTACTTCTCTCAGCCTTAGTTTTCTCATGCAGGCTATGGGAGCAAATGAGTTAAAACAGAAAAGATGCCTGGCACATAGGAAGCACATGATAAAAATAAAAGGCCTGAAAGGAATTTGTGTGCAATAAATGATCCATAAAGGTTTGTAAGATGAGAATTCCCCCAGTCAAAGGCACATTGTTTCATCACAGACTCTAAAATATATGTGCATATATTTTTAAATGCTTTTGAAAGATTATTGCTAAAGTTGCATGTACTTGTAAAATTTCACAATGGAAAAAGTATATAAAATTACAATCAAGAATACTTCTCTCTCTCCAGCAATAACTTTATTGAGTTTGCAGGTATAGCTGTCTAGCTTTATATGGCTATCTATGTATCCATATCTACCCATCTCTATCTAGATATGTATTTAAAGAAAAGTGACAGTGTGGCTTAGTTTGAGGACTATAGAAGTTTCAGAGAGTGACTGTGAACTCCCAGAATTGTGTTGTCATTAGCGAGCATGTGTATGTACATGTGCATTTCCCTGGAGAGGTATCCTGAGTCTTCCAGAGCTCAGGGTCCCCCAAAGGTTAAGCATCCCAAGTTAGATTTGCAGGTGTTTGTCCTCTTAGAGGCCCCTCCCTCCCCCGCCAGCCTCCCTCCTGGCCCCTCATGCCTCCTCCTCCTCCTCACTGTGCACCTGCTCAGGCTTCCGGCCTCCTCTGCTTCAAAGCAGTGGGCTGGGCTTTACCTGCCCGCCTGGAAGAAAAGCAGCTCGGTTTGAAAGGGGAAGTGGCATTTCAGGCACTTAATTAGACCCAGGACAAGAATGGAGGCTGGCTCTAGGGTCAGGCCAGGGGGGATTGTTGGGGGATTAACACCCAGGTAAACCCATCAAGGCTCTGCTGGCTCCCTGGCAGGAGGCGGCAGGAGGATCCTGGGCAGCGGAAAGGCTGGGCCCACAGCCGAGGACTCGGGGAAGCACATTCCAGAGGGGGGCGGTAGGGGTGTGTGCAGGGAGGAAGAGGGAGGGCCACAGGCTGCCTCCACCTGTAACCGCAGCTGTCCTCCTTCCCCTCCTTATCCCATGGTAGCCCCAGGAAGGTAGAGTTAGAACTACCATTTTATTCCTGCAGCAAAATAAATGTATTGAGCACCCACCATGTTCCAGGCTCTGTTCCCAGGAGTTTGGCTGGGAAGAGCCCAAGGCCCCCGGCTGCACAGGACTCACACCCAGGGGGAGATAGGCAAGGATCATGTGTCCCCATCAGGAAAGACTTGCAGCAGACAGACAAGTGTTTATTGTCTTCAACATAGACTGCCAGGGAGGCCTGCCCTGAGGAGGGGATATTTCACTTGGACCTCCGTGGCACCCATTTATTGAAAACATCTACTAATTAGGACAATAACCAGTTGAGAGTGTTAACTGCTTTACAGGAATGAATTCATCACATCCCCCCAAAAACACCTTGAAGGAAAGTCTATTTAACTTATTAAATGTAGAGTATCAATGTCTTTATATAGTGATCAAGAAAATGCCATGAAGGCTAACTGTAACAGTACGATCAAAACATTTCTGAATGTATATGAATCGTGCCCTATGATTGCACCAATGTACAGAATTATGAGTCAATAAAATTATAAAAAAAAATAATAATAATAAAACAATCATAGATAATACATTAAAAAAAAAAGCCAGCAATGGATGGTGGCATCTTTCTCATATCACATCACTCTACACAGACTCTCCTGCTCCTCTTTCACATTTAAGAACCCTTGTGTTTATGTTGGACAACCTCAGAAGATCCAGGTTTATCTCCTAAAACAGCTGATTGCAATCTTAATCTCGTTTGCTATTTTATTCTTTTTTATGCAATATGACATATTCACAAGTACTCGGAATCAGCGGGTTGATATCTGTGTGAGGCCAGCCATCATTTTGTCTGCCCCTATGAGTTATCTGTTAGTGAAGAGTGTCAGTAACAGAAAGATGAGAAAAATACTGTGAAGCAACCAGTATTACTATATTGAGTTCTTGTTCAAAGAGTGAATCTTTTTCTTTTAAAAGATTTAAGATCCTGACGGTGCCCATAGCTTAGTATGTAGGGCGCCAGTCACATACACCAAGGCTGAAGGGTTTGAACTCAGCCCAGGCTAGCTGAAGAACAATGACAACTGAAACAACAACAAAAATAGCCGAGCATTGTGGTGGGCACCTGTAACCCCAGCTACTTGGGAGGCTGAGGCTAGAGAATCACTTAAGCCCAAGAGTTTGAGGTTCCTGTGAATTTTGACACCATGGCCCTCTACCCAGGGTGAAGTAGTGAGACTCAGTCTCAGAAAAAAAAAAAAAAAGATTTAAGATCCACAACATAGTCATACATCTTTATTAACTCATTCTTGGCTTCCTCTAACACCAGACTTAATTTTTATTGCTCTCGATATCCCTTGTCAATGTAGCATTTATTTCCTCAACTGACCATGAAATATTCTTTACTCAATATATATATATATATATATATATATATACACACACATATAAGTATATAAATATATATAGGGTGTTTATAAAGTTTGTCTATTTTAGTCTATTAACATATACAGGATGTCCATTTTAAATTGTACATGAACTTTATGGACAACCTGTATATATATACCTCACACACACACACACACACACACACACACACACACACACACACTATATATATGTTTTCAAAGGGAGAAATAAGCTGAAATGGTTACAGAAAAGAAGCATCAATTTAAATTTTCCCTTACTGGAAATATTATATGGTGCTGCTAAATGACAGATGGGTAACCATTGCTTTAGTTTCTTGGGGGTTTTGTCAGTATTTGTGGGAATACCAATTTGATGTGTTATTTGAATACTTAATTTTATTCTGCTGTTTATAAATGCTAGCAGTCAATTAAATTGTGTTTATAATATAAATATACAATTATGGAATATTTAGACATTCCAAAAATGGGGACTTTTTGTCACATTTGAAATAAACTTTAAGCCATTAAAACTGTACTCTAGGATGACTTAAGGGTATCTGAAAGGTTGCCCTTAAAGATACCATACATAGGGAAAATGGAAATTTGCAGCTACATGTACCTTTATTCATAAAATGTTCATTACAAAATTCTATGAAATATTTACAAAATATTCTCTATGTGTTGGCCACCTCTTTTTAAAGGTGGATGATGATGATGTCAAAGCTATAGTGGAAGCAAATCCATTTCAACCCATATGTGAATTGAAGTGAGATTTGACAGTACTATTCCAACCATATTGGACCATTTAAAACAAATGAGCAAGTATAGCTTTGGATAAATGGGTTATTTATGAATCAAACAAGAGTCAGAAGAGAAATTGTCTCAAAGCTTGGCTTTCTTTGCTGTCACTCCATAGAGATTAACCACTTCTATATCATATTCCTTTGTGTGAGGAAAAATTGATTCTTTTCGACAATCTCAAGGGTTTGCCATAGTTGCTAAATAAAGATGAAGCAGCCCTAACTGAATATTCATCAGGAAAAGCTAATGGTGCCTGTTTGACAGTCCAGCCCTGGTGTTATTCACTGTGACTTCAAGAAACCTGGTCAACCAATTACAGCGGATGTCGACTGCCGGAAAACCGATGATATGATGAGGATGCTCAAATTAAGCAGCTGAGATTGTCAATAAAGACAGGCTAATCCTCTTGCAAGATAAGGCTATGACATAAACAACACTGCCCAAACTACGAAAGTTGGACTTAGAAACTCTTGATCATCCAGCGTATTCACCAGACTTTGTACAAACTGACTATAACTTTTTCCAAGATTTGGACAACTTCCTGCCGGCAAAAATATTCAATTCTCAATGAGCTGTGGAAATGCCTTTTGTGATTTCATCGCCACTTGCCCTCCATGCTCTTTAGCTGTTGGCATAAACAAGCTACCGTTAAGATGCTGTAACTGTGTCAATAGTTTAGGAGCATACTGTATTTACCTTGCTTCTTGTTGGAGATATAATAAACAGTCTGTATTTAATGACTAAATCGTTGAAGTGGCAAATTTCATGGTACATATATTTTACTACATTTAAAAATTTTAAACGTATTCAATAATAAATGGGAGGAACAAAATCATTGTTAAAATGTAAAAAAAAAATCCACTCTCAAAATTTGTTATTAACTTTCTAAAATATGTGATGCTAGAAAAGACATTTTGTCCAGGTGTCATATTTATCTCAGAACGAAATGTAATGCCTCAAATTCTTCAAAATACTCATTCCCACAAAGCATCTGTGAAAGTACTCAAATTCTCAAGATTTTTTAGGGATAGATCATGGCAACAGAAAGGACTATTAAAGGTTTCTAATGCTTAGTCTTAAAATCCTTCAGCAACTGCAAACTGTATAGTTGCACTCTGCTTTCAATCCAAACAACCGCCCTTGTTCATTATTCTGTATCTTTTTCTTCCTCTTTTCTCTCCATCTTTTCTTTATATTTTGGCATCCTAAATATAATTTCTCCCTGTCTCATACAGATTACATGTCTCCTTTATTCTGAAGCCAGACATTAAGTGGAAGAGTTGCAGAAATTATGAATGAGGGGCTGACTTTCTTAATATAGGCACTTACTCTGCCATTCTTTAAACAAAGGCTGAGCTCCTTCTGAGAGAAATCTGGTGATTGGAATTGTCTTCACACAGTTATAAAAGGAAAAAAGATATTCTAAATCAAAAATTAGTAATGACATCCAACCATATAAGAAAAATGTGCATAACCCCATAGGATGTTTCAAAAATTCACAGGCCTCAAAGACATAAGGACATACAATATTGTAGTTTTAAAATTGTATGAATTTTCAATATATTAAACACTTAAAAAGTCTAATGGAAAGGGCAGTACCTGTGGCTCAAGGAATAGAGTGTCAGCCCCATATACCAGAGGTGGTCAGTTCAAACCTGGCCCTGGCTAAAAACTACAGAAAAAAAAAAGTCTAAAGGAAAATGCATGATTTTAATAGATATGAAATAAAGGTTATAATATTAAAATTATTAATAGAAAAAAATTACTAACTAGAAATACTTTGTAGAAAAGATAGCAGTTTATATCTTATCAATATAATTTTTCAATCCTATTCAATTCAATTCCAGTATTTTATTTTATGTGAAAAACAAGTTTTAGTCCATTGGTCTATGTCTCTATTTTTGTGCCATTACCATGCTGTTTTGGTTTCAATAGCCTTGTAGTATGTTTTGAAGTCTGGTGTGTGATGCCTCCACATTTTTCCTTTTTGCTTGAGAATGCTTTGGCCATTCAGCCTCTTTTCTAGTAACTAATGAAGTGTAGATTTATTTTTCTGGATCTGTGAAATGTGACATTGATATGTTGATGAGGATTGAATTGAATCTAAATCACTTTTGGTAGTATGGACATGCTTGCAATGTTGATTTTGCCAATCCTTGGGTATGCTATATCTTTGCATGATATGCTTTTGTGTTTATGTCTTCTGCAATTTCATTCCTCAGTGTTTTATAGTTCTCTTTGTAGAGAACTTTCACCTCCTTGGCTCAGTATATTACTAGATATTTTATTTTCTTGGTGGCTATTGTAAATGCTATTGACTCTTTGATTTGACTCTCAGTTTGGCTGTCACTGTTGCATAGTAAAACTACTGAGTTCGGTACATTGATTTTGTAACCTGAGATTGTGCCAAATTTATCAAATGCAGGATTCTGTTGGTGGAGTTTTTGGATTTTTTTTTTTTTTTTTTAGAAATAAGATCATATCATTTGCAAAAACTAATAGTATGTACTCCTCTTTCTCACTTTGGATACACTTTTCCCTTTCTCTTAACTTATTTCTCTGGCTAGGACTTCCAGCAATACATTGAATAGAAGTAGTGATAGCATGCACTCTTGTCTTGTTCCAGGTT
This sequence comes from Arctocebus calabarensis, assembly GCA_963573935.1. NCBI lineage: Eukaryota > Metazoa > Chordata > Mammalia > Primates > Lorisidae > Arctocebus > Arctocebus calabarensis. Next base: position 10,755 of record CAUYON010050366.1, read on the forward strand.
TTAGGGGGAAAATGTTCAACTTTTCCCTATCTAGTGAGATGTTGGCTATGGGTTTGTTATATATGCTTTTATAATTTGGAGATATATGTTCCTTGTATGCCTTGTTTTTTGACAGTTTTTATCATGAAATAGTGCTGATATTATCAAATACTTTTGTCTATATCTATTGAGATGATCATATGGTCTTAGTGTTTGATTCTCTTTATGGAATGGATCATATTTATTTATTTGCACATTTTGAACCATTTTTGCATTCCTAGAATATTATACTTGTACATTTCTTTTTTCTGGGTTATCATGTTTGCCACATTTCTTTTCATGTTCTTTAATTAGATATATACACATATAGGATTGTTCTATCTTCCTGGAGAAGTTATTCCTTTATCATTATGTAATAGCTATCTTTATCCACAATAGTTTTTTCTAATATAAGTTGGCCTTGTTGATATTAAAACATATTTTTGGATTAGTAGTTGCATTATATGTCTATATCTGTCCTCTATTTTTAAGCTCTATAATTATTAACCTTCACAGTTGCTTTTTGTAGGGAATATATAGTTGGGTTTTGTCCTCCCTTCTCTCACTTGCAATGCTATTTAATTTGTGTATCTATATTACTTACATTTACAGTGATAATTGATACAGTTGGATTAATATGTACCATGTTTCTGTTTTCTAATTACTTGCTTTTGATATTTGTTTTTTCTTCTGTTACTATGCTGTCTTTTCTTTGAATGAGCATTTTCTAATGATCTCTTTCTATCTCCTCCTTTGGCATTACCTTGCTTATTTGAGAAAACCCTAGAAATTGCAGCATCCATTTCAACGACTCTATCTTTATATAATAGTATACTACTTCACAGCTAATATAAGTTGTATTATTATGCAAATAATTCCCAATGTATCCCACTTATCCCTTATGGCATTTATATCAACCATTTTACTTATACATATGCTACAACCATACCCAGTACATTGATACCATCACTAATATTACACTAAATTATAAGTTTTCTTTAGTTTTTTTTTTAGAAGATTAAAGGATTTTATTTTCATTTTTATCATTCCTGTACTCTTCTTTTCATTATGTAGATATAAGTTGATGGCCTATGTCACTTTTCTTATGACTGAAAATAATTTAATTATTAAAATTAATCATTTAATATTTTTTGAATGGCAGACATGATAGACAAATGGGAGTAATAACTTCCGAACATTTTACATGTTGAAGCTGAAATTGAAGTCAGTTCATTAATTTTTAATCAAATAATTTGAAAAATATTTCTATTTAAGAATTATTTCCTCCACTTTATCTCAGTGTTTCTTCTTCTTGGCATGTTTTTCCACCATGATCTTGCAATGGTCACATATATGTTTTTATTGAAGAAAGTAGGACTGTACTGATTACTTGATATACATTTTTTTCTGCTGTCATACAATATGTAGGTTAGTGTCCCTCAAAATTTTTCTTTGGGATTTAGAATATTTAACTGGGGTTCCAGGAAAGGGTCAGCAGATTCGTGGCATTGTGACTCATGAGATCTCTTTTTATGTCATTTATTATATATTTTAAAATTGTAATTGCATATACTTATGAAGTATAAAGTGATGTTATGATTTTTAAATGCAATGTGAAATGATTAAATCAAGATATTTAACCTACTCATCACCTCTGCTATTTAACATTGTTTTGTGATGAGAACACTTGAAATTTGCCTTTGAATTTTCATTAGTTGATAAGTTTGTTTTTTATACTGAATCCCTTCAAATGTTAGAAAGAAAAGATACTTATTCCAGAGAAACCAGTACTACACCAAAAGTTATTTTTGTAGAAGTACTTAATTGTTTTTATTTAAAGAAAATCCCTTTGATATTTGCCTAGGTGATATGTGACACGGTTATGAAGCTTTATTGACAGACGTTCAATTCATGCAACTGTTCTGATAGATAACCTCTTTTCATGCCAGGCTCATTTATTCAGTCCACATCTCTTTCAGGTTACCTTTCTCCAAATCTTTCCTCTCATTCTAGTTTTCTGAACTTAAAAATACTCTGCTTTCAGTAATCTGGTAACATGCTTCTAGAATGTACTTTTTCAGCTTTTAGAATGTACTTATCTTTCATTTCTCATTTGTATCTCTGTCTCCAAACTTTTCCCCATATCTATCTCACCAAATTCTTTCAGTTTCAGGGATTTGTCCACACTTTTATTAATTTCCTATCATATTTTGAAGTTGAGTTTAAAGTTCAAAAAGTATTAAAGTTTTATCTTAGAATCTTTTTTTTTTTTTTTTTTGGCTCTTAACACAATTTAAGTGATGTTTTTTGACCATTCAATATCTTATAATAAAGTCACGCTATGTATAGTCATAGGCAAAATGTCTTGGCCCCACAATTGGATTAAGAAGAAAATAATGACATTTGCTTGATACTATATTATGCTCCCTGTCTCTTAATTAATATCATTGAATCATGTATTCTAGCACTTGCTTCATTTATTGTTGTTTATTCACATTTACTTTCCTCTACTTGTGGCTCATTCCTGAATCCTAATACCAATATTCATATATTTCCTTTTCCTTAAGCTATAGGTCCTTGAGGTATTGGACCAAATCCTCTTCATTTTTACAAAATACATGGTGCCAAGTCAAGGTTTTAATATTAAAAAAGTTCTAATACAGCTAACATTTCCAATGGCTATGAAGAAATTAAGCATTAAAAACAACCTATTTAAATCTGTACTCATGTAGTATGATCATATTATGTTCTTAATCTAAATGAATATTATTATGTGCAGTCTACACGAATAGAAGTGATTCTAACTATAATGTTATTTCCCTCCTACTATCAGACTTTCTTCAACAATGACACTCTTCCTTCTAGCATCCTTGCTGCCTTTCCCCTCTGGTGCCAATGGAAAGGTGTTCACATTGTGTTTCTTTCATATAGACCACTCTACCTGGCTGTGGATGTGATATTTATGACACCACTTCGGCCACTAATTGACTGCTGCTTTTTCCACTTATTTTTCTTTTAGACAAAATTATTGAAGTTATAATTGGTTTCCAGGCATCATCTAAACACATTTGATGTGCCTAATAGATACTTTTGAGGTCTCCTTTATGCTCCTCTCACAGAACACAAAGCCTGACACTTACTGAACCATTTCTCCCAGAACATTTTGAAACACCAAAATGTGTTCAGTAACTTTTTCACTTCTAAAAATCCATCCGAGAAATTGGAGTGAATTGGAGTTCACTTGCTTTTAGCTATTTCTAAGGGAATAAGTTTGAGTAACATCCTAATCTAAAATATTTAAAATAATATCTCCAAATTTGAAAAGTAAAAGCTAAAAGTACTTGTTTTAATTAATTTATTCCCAATAGTACATATGGTTTAGTTAAAATATTTTGTATAAATGAAGTGGTAGTATAAACACAATTTTGTATGATTGCACTTCTCCACTTGGCAAAGTTATCAGAAACAACTTTCACTGAGAGGTGTTTTCTATTCCCATACTCATCAAGCAAAGTGAATAAATCAGAAATAATTTTTAAATGTCTTTGAAAACATGTGCCTTAAGAACTCAGTTATATATATACATACATACACACACATACACACAGGCATACCCACATACAGGAATCAACAACAGAAAATTAAATCATAGTGCTAATGAGCTAAATCATTAGCGAGATATATTAAAGGATAAACATTTTTGCATGCACAGACATGGCTGTTCAATTTTTTTCCTTCATTGTCTTTAATTTTACAATGGCTTCCATCTCTACAGGATGTGTGGATTATAAATACTTTGGCTTACCTTTTGGATGAAGAAGTTTGTACCAGTGTGAGCCTCTAGTCTTGATAAAAAGAAACTTCTGTATCACATGTTCCCTAGTTCTGATCTCCAGAAGAGGTCATTCTGGGATAAAGGCCAAATACCTACAATCTTTGGTGGTCTTTCAACACCATATTGCTTTTAAAATATGTGGTAAAGGTAGATTTATATTCCTTTGTAGTAAGTTATTACAAATTCAGCAGCTTAAAACAATTTCTTATGTTACAATGTCCAAGAACAATGAGTCTAGACATATTTTACCAGGGACTCTGCTCACAGTTTCATAAGAATGGAGTCAAGCTGTTATTTGGCTTGCTATTTAATCTCACGTCTTGACTAACGAAGAATCTACTTCCAAGCTTATTCAGATTACACTCAGAATTCTGTACGACTAAGGGCTCCAGCATTTTCCTGAATGTCCAGAGTCCTCACTCAAATTTTATTTTATTTTTTATTTTTTTTTTATTGAATCATAGCTGTGTACATTAGTTCAACCATGGGGTACAGTATGGGGGCTTCACATGCAATCTGAGATATTTTATCAACTTGATTGACATACCCTTCATGATATTTTCTCATTTACTATATGAAAACATTTTTGATCCGTATTTAGAAATTTTCTCCTGACCCCTCACTCAAATTTTAAAGGCTATCCCAGTTCCTAGAGGCTTCCACAGGTCCTTGTCAGAAGGACTTGATTAGCACAGTACTTACTTCCTCATATCAGCAACAATAATATTTCTCAGTCTGCTTAGAGGTAGTCACATAACTTAATGTAATTAAGTGAATTATATCTAAATGCCTTTGCTTTATTACATAACCTAATTATGAGAATGCCATCTCATCAACTTTGCTATGTTCAACAGGTTGGAAACAAGTCATAGCTAACACCAACATTCATGGATTGTAAGGACCAGAAACATGGAGGCACCTAAATGTCTATCCGCCACCACCTGTTTGGGTTGGAGTCATCATTCCTGCAACCTGACCATATCTCTTTTCATATCTTTCCAAATATAATCAACATTTGCTGTACATTATCAATTTGAGGCCAGTATATGCATAAAACATTATAATTTATGAGAGGGAGACGTCCAAGAGGAGGATAAAAAAATTGGCAATTTTGTAAGATTACAAAATTGAGGCAAGATGATGTGGTTGAATGTGACTATTGGCAGGAAACTCATACTAAAGACATCTGTATATTTGGTGCATTTGTTTACATCATCAGTCATCTGTTTGGCAGAGAATTGAATTAATTTTAGGGATCAGGGCAGTTTCAATTATAGGATACACAGTTTATGTGTAGAAGCATTTGAATTGATGGTTGATATATTGTTTACCAGTTAGGATATTGGGGTTTTGATTCTTTTACACAATGACAGCTGAAACATGGAACGGCTGCAAGTCAAGGTGCTCACATACATTCACAAACTAAAATATAAGTCAAAACATTATACATTTTCCAAATGTATATATTTAATTAATAAATATATGAAATTAGCATAAAATGCTATGTACATATTGAGGAGATGAAAAAATGGAATTATCAAAAAGCTAAGCATCAGGAAAAGTTTGGAGACCTGTTTTTGGAATATTTCAGCTCAAAGAAATAAATTTGCAAAGAGGCAAAAGGAAAACCACAGCTAGCAAGTTAAAAAAAAATCTTCAGAATTTGGTATGTGAACAAAAAGAAAAGCTCAGACTTTGAAATAAGGACATCAGAAATTCAGGAAGATATAGGATCAACTTAAAAACAAATTTTGATCTTGTGGTCAAGAAAAAAAATTCTAGAATAGAACGAGAAAAGAGGATCCAACAATTCTTTTAACCTACATGTGGTAGAAGAAAAAAGGGACCAAGTTAAGATAAAGGTAAAAATTTTAAAACACAGATAAACTTTCATAAAGAAGGTAGATATCCAGTATGTGGAACTGAAATGTAGCAGAAAGTTTCTACTCCTATATGAAAAGAGAATGGAAATAATCATGTTTATGCTGCTTTCTGTAGGAGAGAGTTTTACCAGGGTCTTGGATATTCAGGTACACTAATGTGCAAAAAAACACAGCTGGAACTGCTGCTCCTTATAGCTTTCAAATACAGAATTGCATCCTTAATTCAGTCATTAACTATGAGGAAGTTCAGCCGGAAAAAGGTGTAAATTAAGTGTGAAAATTTATGTAATAGACTGAATTTAAAGGCTAAAGGAATTTATAGCCAAAGAGAGCAGTGATATAAAAGGAGAAACAAATGAAAAACATTCAGAATTCTGTTAATATTTTTAAATGTGAAATTTGCCAGAGTGGCTGTTATGGGAAAGGCAAGATTTTGAACTTTGAAGGACCTGGACTTTGGACTTGGCAGAAACCAAACTTACTGAATCATAGAAATAAAAGAAAAGTGAAGATAAGAGAAGCCAGAAAAAGGAAAATTAAGTAATTTTTATTCCCCAAACCTGTTGGCCATGGACCCCATCATTCCAAATTCCTATGTTTTGTCAAGGAAGGAGAGCTTTATCAATAGTAAACTTCTTCCCTGGATATGGAAAACTTAATATGACATTTTTACATATTTAGTGATAAATTACTCCAAATTAGGTCTTTACGTTCAAAAGAAAATTGGGTACATAAGAGCAGCTAAAGCTATTAAGATCTTCTCCTTCCCCCTAGGAACTCCCCCAGCCCATTGCTCCTCTTCTTCTTTTTCTTCTTTAAAGTTTAGTACCCCATGGTTGAACTAATGTACACAGCTATGATTCAAAAAAATAAATAAATAAAAACACACACACAAAAAAAATAAAGTTTCCATTTTCATAGGTAATAGTCAAAATATATTTGAAGACACAAGATAGGTGTGATGGCATCATATACTAAATTCTGATTCACATATTTTACACTGAAAAGAATGTTTTTCTTCTATTTTAATCAATTAAAAATCAATTTTGAAATCAATTTTGATTAATTCTTGGATATTTCCAAAGTAATATTTGCCAACTAGTTTGTATAACTTTTTTCCTGAAGTATGATTCATAATTAAAAGCTGCATGCACTTAAGATGTACAATGTGATATTTTGATGCATGTAAACATTGTGAAATGATTACCACAATCAAGCAAGTTAATATATTCATCACCTCTTATAATTTCCTTTTGTGTGTGTGGTGAGAATACTTAATATCTACTCTTAGCAGATTTCGAGTATATGGTACATTACGTATATGCTTGTATTCAATTTCTAGAACTCAATCATGCTATAACTGAGAGCTTATCACCTTTGTCCAACATCTCCCATACCCTCTAATGTTAACAATGAACCTCCAACCATTTCTATGAGTTGAACTATTTTAGACTAGACATAAAATTGAAATCATGTAGTGTTTGTTCTTCCCTGTGTGTCTTCTGTCACTTAGCATAATGTCTTTCAGGTTTATAGATGTATTGAAAATGGCAACATATTTTTTTTTTCTTTTTTGAAGGCTTTATCCAGTCATCCATTGACTGTCACGTAGTTTCCATATCCTGGCCAATGTGAGTAATGCTGTAATAAACATCGGAGAGCAGATAGTCTTTGGAACAGTGATTTATTTTCCCTCCATCTACACCCAGGGGGTGGGGTCACTAAATTATACAGTAGTTCTCTGGTTAGGTTTTTGAGGAACATCTATATTGTTTTCCATAATGGTTGTATAAATTAACATTCCTACCAACACATCAGGATTTCTTTTCCCACCATCCTTGCTAACTCTTGTTATCATTTGACTTTTGGAAAATAATCCTTTAACAAGTGTGAGTTGTGGTTTTGATTTGAATATCTCTGAGGATGACTAATGTTGAACAGTTTTTCAAATACCTGTACGTCATTTCTAAGTCTCCCTTGGAGAAAATGTCTAGTTAGGGACAGACCCCCAATAAGACTGTATTTGAAATAGGGCGTTAGGAGTTAAGTGAGGTCATAAAAGTGGGGAACCAATCTGGTAAAATTGGTGGCACTCAGGTAAAAGGACTATATATATATATCTCTCCCTCTGCCTCCTTCCTGCACCCAAACTTTGTCCCTGCCCTGCTGTCATGTGAGGATACAGAAGAAAGTATCTGTCTACAATGCAAGAGAAAAGTAATTTTCAGAAATCAAACCTGCTTGACTTTTCATTTAGGACTTTACAGATTCCAAACTGTGAGAAAATAAATTTTTATTATATGAGCTACACAGTCTGTGCTTTTTTTTTTTTTTTTGCAGCCTTACCTGTTTTTCCATTAGAATCAAGGACTAACTCCAAACTACTTCAGGTTGATGGTTCAACATGTACTTGACTGCATTGCATCTTACAAATATTTCTCAAATCTCTTTCCATCCTTTCATATAGATTAAGCAAATAGCCAGTACAAATCACTACTACAAGTCTTAACTTATGTGTGTGTGTGTATGTGTGTTTGTGTGTGGTCTTTCACATATGAATTTGAAAGAGGCTATGTGAAATATGGCAGCATGCTTTTCTTATAGTTCTCTCAAATTGCAGTCCTCAAAATATTTCTTTGAGAGAAAATCAACGGGGGGAAAATAAAATGTAACTTTCAGAGGATTGTTATATTCTAATATTTTAATAATTAAATGTTTTAGTGATAGCTTTCTTTGTGTCTTTTGAATTCTCTTTTAAAGGAGAAAATGTATCAGTACATATAAACCTGATTACTATACATAAAGAGTTTCCTGTTAGATTCTGTTGTTTACTTTTGCTTTTATTTGTTTGTGTATCAAGTCTTTCATTAAAGCTAAAACATTGATGTTTCCATTCTATGTGGGAAATATGTTTTCAAAAACACTACAAAATATGAAGTACAGAATTTTAAAAAAATTGCTGCAAGAACATATACCATGAGTTATTCCCTCTTACCAAATTTCCATCTCTAAGTATAGATATGATGTTGTACATCAGATCTCTATAATTTATTAATATTGCATAAATTAAACTTTAGACCCATCAAATGGTGACTCTTCATAACACTCTTTCCCCTGACCTCTGAGAACCACTATTTAACTCTCTTCCTCTGTGAATTCAATTTTCTAGAAAACCTCCTATAAATGCCATATCTGACCTTCACTGCCTGTCTTTTCCTGATTAGTATAATGTTTTCAAGGTTTACAAATGCTGTTTCTATGATATGATATAGACTGAATGTGTCCCCACCAAAGTCCTATGTTGAAATCCCATACTGCAAACTGATGCTAGTTGAAAGTGAGACCTAGGTAGGTGATTAGCTCATAAAGGAATTCGTCATGAATGGAAATAGTATCTTTATGATAGAGACTCCAGGATGCTCCCTTGTCCCTCCCACCACATGAGGACACAGTGCACAGATGGCCGTCTGTGAAGCAGGCACATTATCTATTCATAGAATGAATGAAAAGTCAATGGACATTTTACTTCAATATGTTTATTAAATTAAATGTTGTCTTATTATTAAAGGCTTTAATTTGGCTTTGTTAACTCAGAATACATTCAAAAACTTGGACAAGTATGCTACCATGTGGATAGCGATCATGCATCAGTAATTCCTGTCCAGACTACTTCAACAGGCTTCATCTTCTGCAGTTTGGGGACGTTATCCTGTAACTCTATAGTTTCTTCTTCATCAAGCACTTGAGATAATCTTTTTATAGATCATTCCTCTTATACAAACATCCCAGGGTTTTCTCCTTGTTCACACATGAAACCAAAGTTTCTGGTATGGCCATGCATGCCTGAGTATTAACTCCCCAGCCTTCTCTGTTGTACAGGTATCACTTTCCAGTCTCCTTATTGCTGGCTGCACTCTGTAACAGTGACACTTACGGTCCTAGAGTACAGTTTACCTTGGTCCTGCTTCAGAAATAAGGCATTGCTTGGGCTGACAGCATAGATAGCTATAGCTATGTACTTGTTTCACTTCTTCACTTTATTTTAAACATACAACATTTTATCTGAAAGTTCTTTCATGCTTGCTCAATGTATTTAGCGTGACTATCTTCTTTCTCTATTTGCTTACCGTGTTTATTTTTTATACCTCATTTAAACATAATTGTAACAAATTGTCACAAACATAGTGATTTACCACAGGTTTATCATCTTATGTGTCTCAAAGGCATAAGTCTGAAATGAAGTTTACTGAGCTACAATCTAGGTACCAGTCAGCCTTTGTGAAACTCGGGGGGAGCATACATTTCCTTTGCCAGTGGCATTTCTTGCCTCCTTTTTCCATCTTCAAAGGCAAGTCGTGTATCTTCTCTCTCTGCTTCTTTTTATGTGACCCTAGTTTCTGTCTCTTATAGGAATCCTTCTGATTTCATTAGGCCTGCCTAAGTAATCCAGGGTACAATTCTTTTTTCAAAATCCTTAACCTAATCACAATGGATAAGTCCTTTTTATCATGTAAAGTAACATAATCAAAGGTTTCAGAATTTAGGACTTGAGTATATTTGAAGAGTCTTTATTCAGTCTACCAAACTGTTATAAATTATGCACATATATATTCTCACACACATTCAGCTTTGTTAACTCAGAATATATTCAAAACATGAACAAATATAACTACACTTCTATCTGTGATATATATAAATTATATATACATATATACACATACATATATATACATATACACAGACACACACACACACACACACACACACACATATATATATATATATGATGTAGGCCTCACAAGAACAGAGGCTTTGCATGTGGCTTTCCATTACTTTTTCTTAATCTTCTATCAAAATGTCTGGTACATTGTAGATGCTGAGTATAAAAACAGTAAAATGTAGTTTGGGGAATGTCATCTGTACATTAATTCTAAGTGCAAATGCCTAATTAACAATTTAAGTAAATAACCAAGGGATCAAGATTGATTTTCCTCTATCAAAACACATGTGCTCAACTACGAGATGTCATTGCACCAAAAGGAAGAGGGCCAACAATGAAGCTAAATTGAGAAACATGAGGAAAGTCTATCTTACAACATCTGACGATGCCCTCATTTGGGCTTCTAGAATGGTGTGGGCCCTTTCTCCTCTCTGTTAATCTGATAGTAGAGCCAATATTTTACTTGAAAAAACAATCTTTACTGATATCAATTTATTTCCATATCTAAAGTAACATGTCATATCAAATCTGATTAACAAATACATCAGTTTTTAAAGTTTTTACTTAGCCTTTAAGACTTCCTTATAATAGTAAGTCAACTTTATAATGAAATATTATACCTAATATCTCAGACATGTCTCATTTATTTAAAGTCTCAATTACTTCTTTGTCCTAAGATTTTTCTTTATAAATATCCCACAAATGGGAGTCTTAAGTACAATTTTGAGAAATAATGTAGGTCTCTTGTAATAAATATTTCAGTTTCTATCCAAATATGTCAATTCTATATGTATATAGGAGAAAATATAGAATAAATTAATAAATTATTTTACAACAAAAGAGATCAAGTAGTATAAGAGGCTATCAACACTCAAGTTATTTCACCATTGTGGTAACATTTTCTTTTGTATTCTGTCCTTTCTGTCATTTTTGTGGTGATCGAAACAAAAAAATTACTTCTATTTCTGACACACTGTTCAATTTTAAAGACAATATGTTCTATACTTACCTGCTTGCTCTTTACTTGAGTTGTAAACTGAGAACAAGCCACTAAAGGGGCAGGCCTCCATTTCTCAGTTCTCTTCTATGGATGACATTGGTGGAAGTCTGCTTGTGATCACTTTCATTTCCATGTCAGAGAGCTTTACACACAGTTGGTCAAAGTTTGTTTAATATTGTTGCACCCATTGCAGCCTGTAAGGATAGAGTTGGATACTACTCAGGTAAAAATCAACTGGGGATTTGTTACACCTGCACAGGGATGGCTGCTTTCAAAGGCAGGCAGCCCCATAGTGGAAGGCAGGTTGACATTTATACCTTTTTAGTGCCACGTGGCAAGCAAGCTAGTACAGAAGCAGAATATTATGGTTAGCTCAGGGCAGGGTTACAGCTTGAGAAACACAGCTTGAGTAAGTTTTCACTATTGTTTGTTCACCGGGAAATTGGGGACTCTCTGTGCCTTCTCATTCTGAAGCTGTATCTACCAATGTACCGGGGGGCAGTGCTGGGGGACTGAGCTTTGGGAGCTAACAGAGCCATTTCTCAGAATCTACCTGGGGTTTTGGGAACTAACAGGCTTTTACAAATGTATCTTTAATGTTGAGTAGAACTCCATGTTTTAAAAAAGGCACAAAAAGAAGACAAAAGCAAAAATCACAGAGATATAAAGAAACAAACATTCAAGAAGGACTACTTAATTGACAAAAAGATACTCCATTTTCTAGAGGTGTCTTTTAGTCCCAATTTTATTTTATTTTTTAATTCAGTAGAATTTTAGAGATTAGGTACATGGGTTTTTACCCTGTAGAACTATTTTCTAAATAAAACTATTACAACTTCAAATATTTTGATGTGTTATATCTGATACATGCATTGTCAATTTAAAGCAATAATTTCTAATGATAGAGGGCTGATGTTGTCCTTAATCCCCAGGAAACATTTGCAAACTCTAGAGATAAGATAGGTTTTGTTGTCCCAACAAGAAAGAGTGCCACTTGCATCATTTGCAGGGATGTGCCTGCCAATTATATAATGATAGCACAGCTCCCCACAAGAAAGAATTCTCCGATCAATCAATAGCATAGAGATTGAGAAATTTTGTGTTATTTAAGAAGTGGATATGCAATACACTGTGAACATAATTGTATTCATAAGTCTTCTTTTCCCTCAGCTACTTAGAGAAAAAATATTCCCTACCTAATATTTTTATTCTTGTTGGCATAGACCAGGAACATAGATTTGTTTGTTCTATTTAAAAATTATCTAGGGAGTAAATAATCTCTGAAAAGAAAGCAAATGCAAAATGGTAAGATCTACCAGGGACTAAAGGAAATGTTGCAAATTCAATTGAATTTAATTTGAGTCTGTATTTTTACCTGAAGATTCCCTGGAGAGAAGTAGAGAGCTCAATTAACACAACTTAAATGTACTACAGAGTAAAACATTAAGGGAAAATCCCACACAGTATTTGATTGACATGTGATTCCCTATCTTTTCTTGTAGGACATAAATTGCACATTTAAGGCTTTAAAAAAATGGTTCCCTCAGCTAAATTCCTAGATATCTCAAGACCATGCATTAAATTTTCAAATTTCACAATATTCAAATTATCAATTAGGTCTGCTGTCTATTTTATTTTTGTTTTAATTTTGCAATTCTGGCAATTCTCTTCCCACCGGGACCATAATATGAATCTCTCACTATTAAATTCACTCATATTTAAATATGTAAATATATTCTAATAATATAATAGACTACCTTTTATAATCATCTACAATACTATGAGAAAAATCACTACTGGCTAACCATTTACTCAGACTTACTCCTATTAAAGTGATCACAAAATTAATGTTTCATTCAATTAATAATCTGTATCCATGTTAGTGTGATACTGTCCCATTTAGAATATCTCATGAATTGTATGTAATTAATATATGAAGAGCAAGGGATACTTCCAAACTTTCTTTTACGAGGCTAGCACTACCCTGATGTCAAAGTTAGAAACAAAACTACAAAAGAAGATAATTATAGGCCAATATCCCTGAAAAATAAAGATGCAAAATTCCTTAACAAAATACCCCAAAATTGAATTCAGCCACTTATTAAAAGGATTACACACTGTGATCTGGTTTAATTTATCACTGAGATGCAACATATATGAATAATAAGTGGTATAGAACATTAAAAAATGAAAGACACCAAAATGATCATCTCAGAAAATGCAATGAAAAAGCATTTGACAAAATGCATCACCTTTTTTTGTGAAAAAATCCTCAGCACAGGATGGTTCTGTGGCTCAAAGGAGTAGGGCACTGGCCCCATAAATATGCCAGGGGTGGCGAGTTCAAACTCAGCCCCAGCCAAAAACTGCAAAGAAAAAAAAATCCTCAGTACATTAAGTACAGAAAGAACATATATCAACAAAATAAAGTCCACATATGACAAACCCACAGTTAATGTCATGCTTCATGGTGAAAAACTGAAAGTTTTTCCTTTAAGAACAAACAACAAGACAAAGATTCTCACTGTGATATTGTGGAACATATATTTGGTCTTTCTTCTCATTTGCTTGCATATAATGACTAAAATCCTTAGAACCTACAAAATGATACATGTCCTTTTATGTGTAGGTAGTTTAAGGATGGGGCTTGTCACCAGAAAGACCAAGAAAAGATTGGAGCATCTAGATTTTTAGTCCCACCACTCAACATTCAACCCCTCTCACCCCTGTGAGATGGGTTGAAGGTTGAGTTGATCTCTAATGGCCAATGATGTAATCAACCACGCCTACACAATGAAACTTTTGTAATAACCAATTGATGAAGAGTGATTAGGGTGTGCAGTAATAAGTAGAATGGACAAAAAACATTGCAAAAATTCATCAAATTTTGCATCAAAATCATTGGCTGACTGTGAGAATCACAGTAGAGCAAGTAAACATTTATAGGAAATAGTTAAGAAAATCTTGAGTCTTGGCCAGCAACTTATGACTCTTGTATAATGACAATGCACCAGTTCACGTAGCACTCTGTGAGGGTGTGGTTAGCCAGTAAACAAGTGACTATATTAGAACACGATCATGCTCCCTATTCACTTCACCTGGCCCCTAGTGACTTTTTTCTTTAAGTAAAGATAAAGACATTTTGATGACATTCAGGACATCAAAACCAGGAACTAAGTCCTGGCTGGTGCATAGCTCCCCAAAGGGGGTACTTGGAAAGTGACGGTGATGATATTCAGCAACAAGGTATGTAGTATGCCCTCTTCCTAGGATGAATTTGTGATCTTAATTTCAGATCCAATATATATATATAAGTCCCAGAAGAAAGAGATGACTTCAAAAATAAATTATTGAGCAAAAGGAACCAGAAGTTAAAGTTTTAAAAAATGTTCAGCCTCCTCCTATTGCAAAAAAGGAGAAGATGTGTTCTGCCAAGAAGATCAGTGATATGGCTGAACTTTCGCTTGTTAACAGGATTGTGAAAGGAGATGCTGCCATTTGAACTGAAGAAACTAGATGTGGGATGAAATGAAGAATGGTTTGGGAATTAAATTCTATAGTATAGTATAAGAATGATCCCAAAGGTGATTCAGAGATTTTCAGAGGTACCACCTTGGCTTCAAAGGTGGTGGGGATCACTCCCTGGCTTTCCAAAGGCCAGACAGCCTCTGGGCAGAGGCTTGAGGACAAGACTTCTACCCAAAAATCCTTGGAAGTGGGATGAAATTTTCTCAGTGACTGGAAATCAGAGCATTAAATCAAAGATTATTCTCAAGACTTAAATCTAACAAAATGTACCTTGCTAAATTTTGAGCTTGCTTGTAACATTTCACTTCTTTTTTACTTTCAATTGTTTTGCTTCCAATGTCTATCCTGTGCCTCCCTCAAAATTGTATTTTAGAAACACCAACTCATCTGATTTCACGTGCTCATAGTATTGTAACTGTGGCCACCCATAAGAAAACACGGACCCCATTTTAGGCTCAAATCATATGGTGATGATTTATTACACCTGCATAGGTGGACACCTGCAAACGGCCCTGACGAGAAATGCAGGCAGCCTTTTGTACCCTTTTTGTGCTGATGTGGCAAAGCAAGCATGTACAAAAGGGGAATGTGGCCAGGATGGGGTTACAGTCAGGTGATTATCTAAGGGGGTTACATCATGGCGGTTAGCACGGGGTCAGGCTACAGTCAGGGGGCTGGCACAGGGGGTCACATCATGGAAGTTGGCATGAAGACTAATTTGGCTTGGGAGACTCAGTAGCCTGGGAAACTCTGCTTTAGTACATTTTTACCATTGTTCAGCTGGGTAGGGAGTCAGGGAACTCAGAGAACTTTCTTGTCTGAAACCTATTCTCAGAATTAACGCAAGGGGAGGCATGCTGGAGACCAAGGCTGAGACAGACGGAGACAGACTCAGGTCTTTTGGGGGCTGTTGACCTACAACAATAACTGTAGAGGAATTTCATTTCAGGTGAATAGTACTTTGAGTCTCACTCATGTCTCATTTAGATAATATTTAGATGAAACTTTGGACTTTAGATATGAGAGATGATACTAGAATGAGCTGAGACTTAGGAAACTGTTGCAATGAAATGGATATATTTTGCATGTGATTACATGAATTTCAGGGTTAGTATGCTATGGACTGAACTATGTTCCTCAAAATTTTATATGTTGAAGCTATATCCCCTAGTAGGACTAAACTTGGAAGTAAGGCCTTCAGGAAGCAATTAGGGTAATGGAGGTCATAAGGGTGGGGAGCTAATCTGATAGAATTTGTGGCCTTATTGTAAGAGTAAGATGTGCCTCTTTGTGTCTTTCTCTCTCTCCCTCTCCCTCTTTCTCTTTCATTTCTCCATCTCTTTTTCTGCCATGTCAGAACACAGGAAAAAGCTTCTGCCCACAATCCAGGAAGACAGAAATCATCAGTAATCAAGTCTTGCTTACACTTCATTTTGGACTTTCAGGTTCCAGATTGTGAGAAAGTAAGTTTTTGTTGTTTAAGCCATCCAATCTATGGTATTCTGTTGTGGCAGCTCCAGAAGACTAACACAAGTTTATAAACTAAATACAACTTGTTTTGTGTTGAAGATGTTCTACCTTTGGCCATTGAGAGCTCTGTTAAGTTGCTCTGGTGTCCTTTTTAAATATTCCCATCAGTGAGTGTGTGTATGGTGTGTGTGGTATGTGTGTGTGTATGGTGTGTATGGTATGTGTGTGCGTGTCTATGTGTATGTGCATATGTGTGAATGGTGTGGGGGGTGTGCATGTGTATGGTGTGTGGGAGGTGTCTATGTATGTGTGTTTATGTGTATGTGCATATTTGTGTATGGTATGTGTGTAGGGGGTGTGAATGTGTGGGTGTTTGTATGTGTATATGTGTATGTTCATACGTGTGTATGGTGTGTGGGGTGTGTGTATGTGTGTATATGAGTATATGTGTATGTGCATATATTTGTGGGGTGTGTGTGAATGTGTATGTGTGTTCGTGTGTATATGTGTGTATGGTATATGGGGGTGTGTATGTCTGTATGATATGTGTGAGGTGTGTGTGTATATGTATGTGCATATATGTGTATGGTATGTGGGGTGTGTGTGTATGTGTGTATATGTGTATGTGCATATTTGTGTATGGTATGTGTGGGGGGGTGTGAGTGTGTGGGTGTGTATATGTGTGTATGTGTATGTTCATATGTGTGTTTGGTGTGGGGTGTGTGTGTATGTGTGTATATGTGTATGGGAATATGAGTGTATGGTGTGTGGGGTGTGTGTGTGGGTGTGTGTGGGGGGGTGCGTTTGTGTGTGTGCAGGCATGTGTGTGTTTAGTGTTTTCTTAATTTCTGGTACTACAAAGTGGTTCATTTTCATAGTATATATTATGTTTTTTCTATGAAAGTCCTAGACTTAGTCATTTCTGCACAGGATTTTCATTCTTTTTATTGAAGAATGGTATTAGGAACCAATATTTCCATGCTAAATATGTTCATTGTCCCTATAACGTCCTTAATTATGGGCCTCATCAGGTAAAAGAGCAACAACAACAAAAAAAAGGTGATGATCGATCATAACCTATGTATGTATGTATGTCTGAAAATGAATATATAGTGATGTCACCAACTCTAGAGCACTGCCATGCGCATCATTCTAGCCAGTCTCTTCCATTTGTTTATATGCAATCTTTCACATTGATGTGAGAAACTTGGTCCTTTCATCTAACATCCATCCATTATTTAATGATTAAATTCCAATATATACATATGGTGGCATAAGAATAGATAACTCATACTCCCATGATAAATAACTTCATCAACTAGACTCTCGTACTTACATGCAATTTATTTTTCTTTTAGTCTGACAGAGTCCCGTTATTTAGTTACACATGTGGGCACCATTCCCCTACAACCCTGATAAGACTGAAAATAATATATGTATGTTTTTGCTGTTTTTGGATGAGGTATTATATAATCTATATTAATACTATGTAATTTCATAAATGTCAATGTGACCAATTGAAGTGTTCAGACCAGTGCCTCATAAATCTAATTTCAATTTGAAAAGTACTTTTGACTATCTTTAATCTCAATGATTTTTTTTCCTTGGCCATGTCCAGTTTATGGACTAGCTCATCAAAGGAACTTTCCACTTCTGTTAAAATGTTTTTAATTTCTAGCATTTCTTTTTGATTTTTTCCTACAATTTTCATCTCTCACCTTACACTATCAATCTATTCTCTGTTTTCCATGATGATCCTTGATTATTTCTCATATTTTATTTAAATTCTGTGCTTTATAGTAGTAACATCTCCATAAATGTGAGTCTATTTCTGAGGATTGAGTATGTCTTTAGACTTTGTTTTCTTATCTTTGGGTACCTCATGAATTTTTGATGAAAACCATACAAGTTACATTGGGTAATCAGATCTTTAGTATATAGATTATTATGATAAGGGTTTGTATTAACCTTATTAGGACAGGATTTAATTTCATGTTTACTGTAGTTATAGATGACATAGCTTCAAATTGCTCTAAGGCCCTTGTTTTTGCTTGTCCTTTTGGATTTGGGCTTTCCTAAGTATTTCTCCTCAGAGAGAACCTGCCTCTTATAGCTCCTTAATTTCTACAAATAATTTACTGTTATTTCACTGGAGTTCCTTTAGTGCGGTGGCATAATGTGAGAGAAAACATGATATCCTCTTATAAATATATCTATATCTTTTTGTGGACATGTGTTTCTCAGATGTGCATTCCTAAATGTTGGGATTCAGGAGGCTGGAGGGGCATCAATGGGAATAAAGCCTTTCCACAAGTTGCCTTCACCTTTACTCTCAAACAACAGGTTTTTGTATGGAGAATGCACTGGGTGTATTTCACAAGGATTACCTTTCCCTTCCCCAGCTGGATACGTAAATCTATCTTTCATAGAGTTTTCACCTTGCAAATCTGGTGGGATGGCTGAAAATAAAAGCCACAAGTGTATAGAAGATCTCCTGCAGCTGCTACCTCCAAGATTTTCTCACTGCCATGTTAGTAAACATCCAGTTTGCAGCAATTCATCAAAATTGTTCCTATTCATTTTCAGCTGTATCTCTCTGGATATTATTATGTCTCCAGAATTCTGCATACACACAGCTCTGATCAGCCTACAAGCGAGCCAGTCTCCAAAATAACCAGGAGTTATGGCAGGCACCTGTAGTCCCAGCTACCCGGGAGGCTGAGACAAGTGAATCACTCGAGCCCAGCAGTTTGAGGTTGTTGTGAGCTATGACGCCTTGGCACTCTACCAAGGGTGACAAAATGCAACTCTTTTGCAGAAAAAATGATAAAATCTGCCAAAACGTACACAAGAAGAAATGGGTAATCTGAATAGGCCTGTATCTATAAAGAGATTAAATAGATAAATAATGACCTTTCAAAGCAGAAAGCACCAGGCTTAGCCAGGTGAATTCTTTCAAACATTTAAAGAAGAAATTGTGCCAATTCCCTACAATATCTTCCAGAATATAGAAGCAGAGGGAATACTTCATAATTCATTCTGTGGGTATTACCTTAATACCAAAATCAGACAAAGATGTCACAAGAAAACTCCAGACCAGTATACCTAATAAAACCTAGATGCAGACATTTTCAGCAGAATGTTAGCAACTTAAATGCAACAATGTGTAAAAAGAATTGTATACCATGACCAAGAAGGATTTTTCCAATGTATGTGAGGACAGAAGTTAACAATTTTCAATGCTCTTTAGTGTTTTGCTTACACTGAACACCTCTCAGGTAATTACAATTTTATTTTCATGACATGCACATTTAATGTCTTTTACTCATTTGGTTATTCTGTATGTGTGTTAGAGTTACTTAAAAGATAAAAAGAGTAGTGAAAACAAGGAGATAATATTTGTATTAATTAATGACAAAGAACTTGCTTATATCCAAAATAAACACAAATCAGTAATAAAATTCCAATCTAATAAAAATGTTGCTTTTGATATAACTTATTCCTCTATCATCCTTATATGTTAACCATACATATGAAATATCTCTTTTTGTCCACTTAAACTTGTTCTATACCTTTATCATCTAATACAGAACTCTGTCATCTTTTACTTGAACACTCTAATTGCCCCTAGATTAGTCCTCTTACTTCTAGGGTCAGTCCAATGTTCCCATCCTCCACAATTAGCCAAGTGATTTTAAAACCATAAACATGATTTATTTCTCTGCTTAGAACTCTCCAGCAGCTTCTAATTACCTCTAAGATAATATTGCAATTCATATCATGGTCTCACAAGTTTAATATGTTGTCACTCACCAATTCCATTCCTCATTCTATTTCCTATCCGTGTATTCTGCTCAATCAGCACTGACCTTTCTGCTGTTTCTCTCACACACTGAAGAGTATGCTTGACTTACATTATTTTCTCAGCCTAAAATTATTTTTGCATAGTGAGCTCTTTCTTTCCTTTGAGATTTCAGCTTAAATGTCATTTATTAAGAAAGTCCTTTTCTTACCATCTAATTTAACATAATTTTCTATGTCAATTCAAATGTTTATAGCTCTAAGTAAATGAAACTCTTATTTAAGTGGTTTAAATAGTAAGAAAAATACATAATTCACTTGATAGGACACTCTGTGTTAGGGTCGGCTCTGGGCATAGTGTCTGAAGTGACTGTCTATTATCAGAGACTCAATGTGTCCAATTTTTTGGCCAAATCGTTTTCACAGCATCAGCCCAGTGGTCATTGAAGATAAGAGACAAAGTCATATGGATGGGCAGCAAGTGGGGCCGTCAACTACAAGTACTCTCATACAATTATTTTTTATAATCCCTTATTCTGTTTCTTAGCATAGCATTTATTACTATTTGAATTTTTTTTTTTTGAGACAGAGTCTCAAGCTATCACCCTGCGTTGAGTGCTGTGGCATCACAGCTCACAGCAACCTCAAACCCAAGCAAGTCTCTTGTCTCAGCCTCCCAAGCATCTGGGACCACAGGCACTCGCCACAACGCCCGGCCATTTTTTGGTTGCAGTTGTCATTGTTGCTTGCCAGGCCCAGGCCGAATTTGAACCCACCAGTTCTGGTGTCTGTGACTGGCACCATAGCTGCTGAGCTAAAGACGCCGAGCCACTATTTGCTATTTTTCTGTTTATTTTTTAGAAGCAGAATTATGATAAAAATTATGAACACTGGAGCTTCCCTGCTTAAGTTGAATTCCTGACTCCATTTCTTCCTGTTTGACCAGTTTACTTGACCTGAGTGTGCCTCAGTTTTCCACAGTAAAATCAGGAGGATTATAGTAGTATCGATATCCAAGCATGTTCTAAGTATTGAAGGAGTTAATATATGAAACACTCAGAAGAGCACCTTGCATACACGACCTGTTTCTGTGTCTACTATATATTTTTAAATACAATTTCTTTCATTTTTTTGTAACCCCCCTCCACAGTCATACATGCACATCAGAAAATGCATCCCAATAGAGCAAGTTTCTTATGTGACTTTGTACAGAAAATAATTAACATAGCAGCCCTGAGATTGCTCTTTTTATAACTGTTTTCCAGGTAGAAATTCATCTGCTATTTGAAAATATGAACTTTGGGATGGTTCCCATGATTTCATAACTGGTAAGAATGGTTCCCTCAGCCCAAAGTGTGTGGACAATATGGTTTATGCTGACGATGTGCCTTCCTTCTGGGAATCTGAAATTTGTACATGTTAAGCAGAAAGCGTGTCATTGAGCGGCACCCAGTGAAACTCTGGATACTGAGTCTTTAATGAATTTCCGTGATAGACAGTATTTCACACATGTTGTCATAACTCTTCGCTGTAGAAATTGTGTTCTGTGCAACATCACCGTTAGAGGATTCCTTGTGGCTTGTATCTTATTCCCTCTGAATTTTACCTTCTGTGCCTGTTCCCTTTGAAGGATTTGCTTTGTTTCTTTTTGCTGTAATAAGTCACAGCCACAAAGAAAATTGGGTACTAAATATTGTGAGCCCTCTTACTACATCACCAAGCCTGGGAGGGATCCTGGGGACATAGACACAGATTCGTCTATCAAAACCTAGATCAATAGCTGGTTCATAGCAGATTCTCAATGGAAGTTGAATAAGTGGATGAAATGATACGTGGATAATGATGAGTGTATATGATCACAGAAGCACGTGTGTGGGAAACTTTATCACAGAAAAGGGCTCTTCTTACCAAAGGGATTGTGTTCTTTGATTGCTCTTTGCTTACCACAATCTATCATCAATAACTCAAACTTCAGAAGGATGAACCATGAAGAGACTGCAGAGAGGGACAAATTATGAATCTACAATTTCATTGTGCCTACCAATTGTTTTGTTTAATTCCTTAACCATCAGCTTAAAAGTGATGTGAAATGTAGTCGCTGGAATTATGAGGTAGAAGGGTCCTAATAAAGAGGTAAGTGACTTCATGGTTTAATCTGATCCTAATTCCACCCCAGATGATTAATGTGAAAAAAATGACATGAGTAAGATACATAGGCAGGCTAAGGTCATTTTCAATGTATGGTGACAAAGAAAAGGAAGTAAACCCATGATTTATATGCAAAAATTACAAATTTTACAAAGATGCAACTGACCCCTGTCCCTGTCCCGGGTTTGATTCCACTACAGCTTCTCATTGTGTTTCACTTTGGACAAATCAAACTGCTAAATTTGTATTTCACTTATTTATTTTTTTAGCCCAGATTTGAACAATTTAAGAGAAGTCCCCAAAATACTGAGTTTCCTTCTGTTACTATTATACATCCGAATATACTTCTTGGGATAGTAATTGCTCCATAGAAGAAAGCTTAAAATTGTAGCTACAGTCTGGTAATCACCTCTTGGAAAAGATTTTCAGGCAAAAGAACATAAGCTGAAGTCGAAGTATGAGACTTGAAGATGTCAATTTAAATCTGCTTCTGTGTATTCAGGGGGGAGACTTAAACATCTGTGGATTTTTATATACATAGTATGCAGGGGGTGGGTCAATGGGTAGGGTCCTGATAGAACTATTTATTTTGTTAAATATTTTAAATTTATAATTTGAACAATTTTTTATACTTCAAAATTTCTTATTAATAATTATTAGGAACTATACAATTTATTTCTTTAAATAACTTACTCTTTTAGATAGGACTTTTGAAACAGTTCACATTCAATAAATTTTTTTGTGTGTTTTTTGAGATAGAGTCTCACTGTGTCATCATTGGTAGAGCACTGCGACGTCACAGCTCACAGCAACCTCAAACACTTGGGCTTAAGCAATTCTCTTGCCTCAGCCTCCCAAGTAGCTGGGACTACAGGCACCTGGCATAATGTCCAGCTATTTTTTGTTGTTTCTGTTATCACTGTTATTTAGCAGACCTGTGCCAGGCTTGAACCCGCCAGCCTCGGTATCTGTGGCTGGCATCCTCCTCACTGAGCTACGGGCAAAGAGCCTCAATAAATAATGTTTGAATGAAAAAGAAAACTAATTAATAAATAGGTAAATCACTGATTTTCTATCACAGAGAATTAATAGATATGATTAAATCCTAACAACACTTCAGAACGCTGCATTATTGTAGAGAAAGTCCAATCCTAGGGTTTTAAAATCTTAACTTTTTGTTTTAGAAAAACATATATTACATATTAAGAAAAAAATGTGCTCAATGATTTTTTTGAAAGGTATTATATTAAGGTCATTTAAATTTAATGCTTTATCAGTATTAAAATGTCACTCTTTTTCCTTCATGTTCAACTCATTGAAGACACAAGGCCAAAAATCCAATATGGTAACATTTTTTTTCCACTCAATTCAAAAGGCCTCTGGAAAATAATGAGGTTTATTCTGTGAATTACTTTATAATTGTTCTTTAACCACACTGTGATATTTGATAATGTCAGAATGATTTTGCTTGAGGGAATGTGATTTTAGCCTCTAAGAAAATTAATTACTCTCCCTAAATAAACAACATTTCATATATTTTATGTGAACCAAAGGAATATTTTTAAGGTTAATTAATCTGTCTCTGACAATCTCAGGCAAATTTTAGAAAAAAAATTACTTATGTATTCAGGTCAGTTTGCTTATGCTAATACACTGATACACAAGGAAAATATCACATTCTATTCAATCATATTTGAAGAAAGTTATTTCTATTTACTCTCAAATCTTAGATATAACTCTATTGTGTAATCCAGTCTATAATGTATCTTTAAAATCACTGGCCAAAAATCCTTCTAATCAATTTAACAAATGCTTCATTTTACTCTCAACAATACTGAATACATTTTTTTCTTTTCTGAATGTTTTCATTTGTTAAAACTCTTCTGTATATTAAACTCCCCAAGTCTTTGTAAATAGATACATGTAAATAGCATCACAGATTAGAAAGTTATAGGAAAAGTTCAAGAAGAATAACAGAAATCTTTTAATGTACTTACCTTTTGGAGAGAGTCATGAGATGGAAGAGAAATGGGTTGCCATCTTGTCATATTCTTTTTCTTTTTATCTTATTCATTTCTCACATTAATATATCTCATATTGTTCTGATTAACTTGAAGGTTTTTACAAAATTTTGCATTCATTATTTACTTACATTTTAGTACAGTAAGACAGTTTCTTCTTTGCTCAGCCCCTATAAAGAAACTGCTCTGGCAAAGAAAGGTCATACTACAGATGAGTGAAATTCTAGTATTTATACTGTAGGTATTAAGTTTGTAAAACATTATAATGGGATATGTGATTTCATTTCAATAATATTTTAAAATCATATTCATATATTCCGCAAATGATTGTTAACATATTTATGTGCCAGATACCATCTTAAGTACGTGGGATGCGCGAAGAACAGAATAGAATCATACAGAGTGGTGGGAGGGGGCTTCCTGTTCAGTGAAGGAGGACGTTTGAGACACAAGCGTACAAAGGAATCACTGAATAGGATAATTGCGGGCAGAGATGGATGTCGCGAAAGAAATAAGCCACAGTGATGAGGAAGAAAGTGATAGATGGACAGTTTTACTCTGCAGGATAAATTGAGGCCTTTGAAGGAATGATAACTCATGTGAGATCTGAATGACAGAGTGGAATATGGAGCGTTAGAGGCTGAGGAATTCAGGCCAAGGAAGCAGCCCTGTGCATGTACTGTCAGACATAGTCCGAGACATAGCCATTAATTACATCCAAATCAGCTTGACTATTCCAGAAATTCATTACAGATCGCTAGGCCTGGATTATGATGAAACACAAGATAAGAGGTTGAAGTGGAAGCCCACGTTATTAAGTGGACAAACCACACAAAAAAATTACTAACATTTATAATTGCATGGCTTACGGTAAAAGCAGCAGTATTTACTTCCTACTTTATTTACAACCTTTTAAAGAAATTATGATGATGTTCATAAAGGAGAGTTTACAATTTTGAAAACACATCATGTTTCAAGGACAGTCTTTAGTATCTTTGTAAAATAAAGGTAAGCATAAAAAGTAAGTTTTCCAGTTTTCATACTCCATCACTGACAAAATATAAAAGCTTTTTCATTCTAGGCTCGGTGCCCGTGGCTCACACGGCTAAAGCACCAGCCACAAACACCTGAGCTGGCAGGTTCAAATCCAGCCTGAGCCCAACAAACAACAATGATGGCTGCAACCAAAAAAAAATACCTAGGTGTTGTGGCAGGCACCTGTGGTCCCAACTACTTGGGAGGTGGAGGCTGGAGAATCACTTGAGCTCAGGAATTGGAGGTTGCTGTGAGCTATGATGCCACAGCACTCTATTCAGGGTGACAGCTTGAGGCTTTGTCTCAAAAAAAACAAAAACCAAAAAACATACTAAACAAATAAATTCATTCTACTCTTCAAAGTTAGCTCAAGGAGACTTTAGTATTCTCTTTTTGGATTATAAACTAAAAGTTACATGTAACTTTTGTCAATATATATACACTAGTTATGTATATAGGTTGCAAACAGGTATGTTTGTAAAAGAAAATATCTGTCACAGGAATATTTTTGTATACAACAGCAGCTTCTAATTTTGATGTTTTGGTTGACAAGATAACAATGACATTTATTTTTTTCTATTTTAAAACTTAATTAATTTACAATGATCATTTTACAAATAAAGAATCTCTATATTTTTTTTTCCTCTGAGAGAGAGTCTCCTCATGGCACCTTTGGTAGAGTACTGTGGCATCACAGCTTGCAGCAACCTCTAACTCTTGGGCTCAAGTGATTCTCTTTCCTCAGCCCCCCAAGGACCTGGGACTACAGGCACCCACCACAACACCCAGCTCTTTTTAGAGATGGGGGTCTTGGTCTGGCTCAGACTGGTTTCAAACCCATGAGCTCAGGCAATCCACCTGCCCCAGCCTCTGAGTGCTGAGATTACAGGCATGAGCCTCTGTGCCTGGCAGAATCTTTGTATTTTAAAAACAGTGTTTCTTTCCAAGTAAGCATAAAAATCTGGTGAAATTCTGATAGAGTGATGAGATAAAAGGGTTGTGTTTCATTCTTTTGCATGTGGCTATCCATGTATTTCCTGCAACATTTATTAAATAGGGCTTCATTTCCCCAGTGTATTCTCTTGTCTGCTTTATCAAAGATTAGTTGGCTTGGGTAGGTGGTTTCATATCTGGGTCCTCTAATTAGTTCCATTAATGTACGTCCCTGTTTTTGTAATATCTTGCTGATTTGGCTATTATAGCCTTGTAGTATAAATTGAAGTCTGCTAATGTGATGTCTCCTTATTTGTTCTTTTGGCTTAAGATTCCTCCAATCCTGAAGGAAGTATAGACTTATTTTCTCTAAACATGTAAAATATGACACTCATATTTCAAAGGGGATTGCACTGACTCTGTAAATCACTTTGGGTAGTATGGTCATCTTAGCCATGTTGATTTTGCCAATTCATAACTTTGTTATGCTTCTCTGTTTGTTTGTATTCTCTTCTATTTCTTTCCTCTGTGTTTTCCAGTTAACCTTATAGAGATCTTTTAACCCCTTGGTTATGTATATTCTTAGGTATTTTAATTTATTTGTAGTTAGTGTAAATGGTATTGAGTCATTGATTTGACTCTCATCTTGACTGTTTTTGGTATTTAGAAATGCTACTGATTTGTGTACATTGATTTTGTAACCTGAAACACTACTGACTTTATATATCAATTCCAGTTATCCTTTGATGGAGTCGTTGGGGTTTTCTAAGTACAAGGTCATGCACATGGTCAGCAAAGAGCAATAGTTTGACATCCTCTCCAGTTCTGAATACCATGTATATTTTTCTCTTGCTTGATTGCTTTGGCCAACACTTCTAGCACTAGTTGAAAAAAGGGAAAACAATGGGCACCATTGTCCTGTTCTAGGTCTTACTGATGATGCTTTCAACTTTTCCCCATTCAGAATGATGTTGACTGTGGCTTTGTCATATATGGCTTTTGTATTTTTGACTTATGTTCCTTTTTTGCCCACTTCGTTGAGAGATTTTATCATGCAAAGGTGTTGAATGTTGTCAAATGCATTCTATGCATCTGTTGAGATGTTCACATGATCTTTCTTTTTGCTTCTGTTTATGTGTTGAATCACATTTTTTTAAATAATTTTATTGAATCATAATTATGTACATTGGTGCAATCACAGGGCACGATTCATATACATTCAGAAATATTTTGATTTTACTGTTACAGATATCCTTCATGGCATTTCCTTGATCACTATATAAAGACATTAATACTCTACCTTTAATAAGTTTCGCCAGTACCCTGCTAAGATGCACCGTAGGTGTGTTCCCACTAGGGGGGAGGATGGGTAAAGACGCTATCTATTATAAAAAATAGAAAGATACGGATTTAAAGGTGTTAAATAGAGAGGGTGCCAAAAAATATATACACATTTTAAAAAAGGAAGAAACTAGATTAAATTTGTATTACTCAAGTCACATTTGACTTCTGCAATTACAAGAGGCTTTCGGCTTGACTTTATTCATCTTTCTTTTTTGGTATATACCGAGTATTATAATTTTAATACAATTTTCTCCTTTTAAAAATGTCTATAAATTGTTTGGCACCCTCTGTATATAGAAAATAGTATATTATTTGAATGTGTTTGATTTCTTTCTATTCTTTGTTGTTGTAGTTTATATCTAGTGAACTATAGTCGTGTTTAGTCACTCATTTTCGATTTTTTTTTAATTAAAAATCTGTTTTTAGAGACAGGGTCTCTGTCACTCAGGCTTTGACTTCATTTTAATTGTGAACTCAATTAGCTCTAATTAAAATTGAATTTTTACTTTTTATCTCAATTGTTAGGCAGTCTCAAATTCCTGGGCTCAAATCATCCACCTGTCTCAGCTGACCTGTACTAGCTAGGACTATAGATATGCACCACTGCACTTGGATATTTTTTAAACATTTTTTTGTAGAGCTGGGTCTTGCTGTGATTCTTAGGGTAGCTTTGAATTCCTGCCTTGGCCTCCCAAAGTGCTGGAATTACAAATGTGAGCCACTGCACCTGCCCATATTTCAATGCAATTAATGGACAAATCTTGCTGTTAGGAGAAATTATTAATAGATTAAAGAAACCTAACTGTAAAAGGTAGTAACATATGACATCCCACAAAATCGTATATGCATACTCAAAAACATTCATCATTCATGCTGCATATGAATAGAGTAGTTAGAATTGGTTTGTTTTTTTTTTTTTGAGACAGAGTCTCACTGTGTCACCCTTGGTAGAGTGCCATGGCATCACAACTCATAGCACCTTCAAACTCTTGGGCTTAAGCGATTCTCTAGCCTCAGCCTCCCAAGTAGCTGGGACTACAGGCACCCACCTCAATGCCCAGCTATTTTTTTGTTGTAGTTGTCATTGTTGTTTGGCAGGCCCAGGCTGAGTTCGAACCTGCCAGTTCCAGTGTATGTGGCTGGCGCCCTAACCACTGAGCTACGGGTGCCGAGCCGGTAGTTAAAATTTTTTACTAAATTAGGGCTGATATTTTTCAGAAGGTAGTATTATTAATATCTGGAATATTAATAAAGGAGCAGAATACAGTCAATAAAAAATAAACCAACATGTCTGCTGAGAGTTTATTATGTGGATGTTGAATGAGAGTCTTTAAAGAAAGATTAAATGTTGACATGCAAACATGTTGGTAACATTAGTGGGTCTTGAAGCAATTGTATGTCATTGTAGCCAGACTATAGTTTGTTTTATTTCTTCTGATAGAGAGACAGTCAAGAAAGAAGGAAAAGGAATGTTTTTACCTCATTAGTACATCTGACAAGTTATAGAAAGAAATTTGTTTATGACTTTTTAGCACTTGTTACAGTTTCATGTGTCCATGAGCAGTAAAGAATCAAAATTATTCTCCAGCTCGAGGTTTTAGCACTGATATTTTGCTTTTCCTGTAACTACTGAAATGAAACACAATTTAAGACAATAATTTCTGATCATATTTTAAGACAAATACTTGCAACATTATATTATGTGGGAATTCACTATGATATTGACTATATTTTATTTTTTATTTATTTTTGTTTATATTTTATTTTTTTTGGAGACAGAGTCCCACTTTATTGCCCTTGGTAGAGTGCCGTGGGGTCACAGCTCACAGCAACCTCCAACTCCTGGGCTTAAGTGATTCTTTTGCCTCAGTTTCTTGAGTAGCTCAGACTACAGGCAACTACCACAACGCCCGGCTATTTTTTTGTTGCAGTTTGACTGGGGCAGGGTTTGAATCCCCACCCTCGGTATATTGGGCTGGCACCCTTTCCTACCCACAGAATCATAGGTGCTGCTCCGACTATATTTTAAATAAGAACTTAAAAATAGATTAGCTAAAAGGAACTAATATTAACAAAATCAAAGGATTTTCTAATCAATAGTATTTAAGTACAACTGACTGCCTACCCATTCCTCCCCTTTGGGTAGATAAAATGTAATGAAGTTTAGGAAATAAGACAGTGACCGTGTATTTGCCAATTTTGTCATGTGCAAACTTGCCTTAGTTGTTCATATTTTATGAAATCATCAAAACCTTTTTCTTGTATATTTAGTTTTTAAAATTATTGCATTGTTCAAAACTTGGATGTTACTTCAAAGCCAAAAGAATTCAGTGTAGATTTTACTATGACAAAATGTAATTTGAATTTTTTTAATGTCAATTTTAAGTTATTGAATATTCTGGCAACCGACTTTATCTTTTTTTTTTGTATCATCCTTTTCAGCACAGTGGAGAATTTACAGTCTCTCTCAGTGATGTTATATTGACCTGGAAATACTTAATACATGAGAAATTGAACTTACCAATTGAAAATATGGAAGTGCTTGACCATTATGAGGAGGTTAAGAAGACCTATGATGATTTCTTGAAGAAGAGTAACATGTTAGATCTGATTGATGTTTATCAAAGATGTAGGATTTTGACTTATAATTGTGAAAATAATAACATTATATCTCCTGTAAGTATTTTTAAAATAATTCATCTAGATTTATTTTGATTTGAAACTTTAGTATCACCAGCTTGATCTCTGATACTTTCGTTTGTTCTAAGAAAATTTTCACTGAGAAAAAAATAGAAAGGAAAATATATCCCTAGATTGATTTCTCAAAAACATACTAACTATAAACTATAGTTGGTGCTAAAAGTGTCTTTAAAGATATATATCAGACTATTCCAAACAGTTCTGAATTTCCTGATCTAAATTTTCATGACCCTGATAAAATTTCTTTTTTTCTTAGCTTAGCTTAAATAAGGCAGGAATTATGAAGAATTAAAGCTATAACAAGACAATTCTTGGAACATGGCATTTGAACATTGCCCCTTTCCCACTTACTCTCTACTTAGAATTCCTCTAAGAAACATGGCATCTGGGCACATATAAGGCCTTAGCAGAAATGATAGCCCATGAGAGTTCAGTCTCAGAGATCTGTGAATCCTATAGGGAAGGTCAACAAATGTCTTCTGTGAGGGTACCCAGATTCCCTGAAGTAGCTGAATTGACAGGCTTACTTCCTGTTGGTGAGGCTTGGGAGAACACAAGAAGAATTTTCCTTGGCCTGAGTTGAGTGAATGTCTGCTCAGTAGGCATTGAGACTGTCCCAGCTTCTGTAAGATATCTCAACAGTTAGATCTGAGCCTCAAAGAGCCAATGAAGAAAAACAGCAAACCATCTCAGCTTTGCCAGTAGCTGGAGAAGAATGAGTCAGCTGACTGCACATATGCCCAACAAAACAGAGCCTCTAGAGTAGAATGAGAGCAACTTGAAACATAAAAATGTTAAGTGCTTAAGGAAATTCAAGGATATCAACCAACATAAAATTTTCTAGACTTTACCAAAAAAAAAAAGAAGAGGATACAGCTGCTGGGACCTAAGTTCAGGGTGCTGCAAATGCACAGAGCGGGAAAGTGATAAAGCCAGAGGCATGTGTTCTTGGGTTGAACCCCTGTGAACATTAGAGCCCTTATTCTGTGATGAGAAGTATGTTTTGGTGAGTTATTTTAAAACTTTGTAATCATTAAGAAGAAAAGTGTTTTCATTGGACTTTATCAATTCAGTTTGTAACTACTCTTCAGATTTATTCATCAGTAGTTGTGTATGTGTGTGTATACCTATATAATCTTAGATCCCATAGAATTAATGAAATAATACAAAGATGTTGATTAGTATGGCAATCTTTGAAAGTTAAGATCTCTTTATAAATTGTTTTTTCATGGAAATTATTATTTTGTTTGAAATATTGTGCTGCTTAGAACACTAGATTTACTAATATACCTTCCAAAGTGAAGCATCTCTTGGGGGCTATCTGTAGAGCTTGTTTTTTGAGACAGAGATCAAGCTGTTGCCCTGGGTAGAGTGCCATAGTGTCATAGATCACAGCAACCTCCAACTCAGGCTCAAGGGATCCTCTTGCCTCCATCTTTCCATTTTTAGTAGAGATGGGGTCTCGCTTTTGCTCAGTCTGGTCTCGAACCTGTGAGCTTAGGCAATCCACCAGCCTTGGCCTCCTAGGGTGCTGGGATTATAGGCGTGAGCTACTGTGCCCACCATTTACTAGTTTATATAGTTTATAATTACATTTCATAAAATCACTTATTATGAGACATTAACATAAAAAAGGGAAGACAGACAAATTTTTCTTGACTCACTGTAAGGTAAGACTCTTCTTTGTCTTTAATTTTTTTTCTTTCAAAAAACTTAAAGGCTGAGATTAAATTTCCAAGGTCATTTGGTGAGTTCATGTGCTGTTGGAAATGGATTAAAGCATTTTATTATGAAGTTTAATTATGTGTATACTTAATGACTACCAACAAATGTCATGGAATACTCCAGGTAGTAGAACATCAATGACACTGAATAGAGTGTGGTATGAAGTACTTTTTATAGTAGGAATAGCATTTTATTAGTAATACAGCATATTTCCTACAGAGTCAGCTACGGGATTTTCTATTTGGCAAACAGTTTGCAGTAGGTGATGAAACGGATCTTTATATGCCAGTATCACCAATGGATAAAGACAACCAGGATAATGAAAAGGTACCGATAAATTGTGATTAAATGAAAATACACTATGTTCTTCTCAAATCTTTATGAATTTGGTAGTATGTTAAAGTTAACAATATTTTGGGTTTTTAAAAATTTTTGCAAGTTTTTAAATTTGTTTTTATTTTACAAGGTATTTTTGGAGGACAGTATATTTTTAATCAAAATTCTAGAGTGATTTTTTGGGTTTATAGTCTTGAAAAGATATATAGTAGAATCTCTATAGGTGATCACTTTCCTGTATTGACTACTTCCTTAA
Source organism: Arctocebus calabarensis (assembly GCA_963573935.1). Classification (NCBI taxonomy): domain Eukaryota; kingdom Metazoa; phylum Chordata; class Mammalia; order Primates; family Lorisidae; genus Arctocebus; species Arctocebus calabarensis. The sequence continues at coordinate 43,508 of CAUYON010050366.1, forward strand.
GATGACCTAACTTTCATGGACTGGATGTGCACCACATGTTTGTATCACTATAGTAGGCCTAGTTCATTATGTTGACCACCTTGTATATTCACCAGTTTGTATAGTCCCTTGGGTAGTTGACTTATAGTCTATTGTATTGATATTACCAAATGTGCTTACTAATGCCATGCCAGAGTCTTTATATGGAATGAATTTGAGAAACAATATTTTTGTTTCCTTATTTTACTTTACGTTATTTTATTTTTCCTAAGACACTAAAATATTGCTTTTGAAATTCTGAAGTAATGAAGAGAAAAATAGAATAAAGGCTCAAAAAGAAAATCATCAGTTAAATAAAATATTCCACCAGTATAGTAGTTTTAGTCCAATCTTTTTTTTATTATTATACGTAAGTTCTTATGTGTTGGGAAAGAATGTAAAAAAAATACCTGTACAAATTGTTAATCTTCTCAATTTAGTAAACCTGACTTTCTTCAAACTGAGATTGAATATCTATATTTCAATAAAAATTAAGAGATAGGGAAAAAAACTTGGAACTGCCAGAAAGCTTAAAGTAAAACTGTCCAACTTCTAAATAAACATTGCAAATACTTTGTGGTATGAATAGTATCAGTTTATTAAACAAATAAACAGAACAGTATCCTTATTTTTGGTATCTTGGTAAAAGCTTCAATCTTGTGGAGTTTTTCAATTTAGGCCCTTGCTTCTGGACATGACAACTGTACTTATGTGGACTACTTTTCCAGAGAGCCTCTTTAAAACCCACTTACAAATACAAGAGCAAGGAAACCATAACAGCCATGTTATCTGACCATAATGATAGGGATAGATTTCCAATTGCAGCCATGAGTTAAAATAAACAGTCTAATTGTGAGGACTCCAAGATGTTTTTCCCTGATGATTGCTCAGCATTAAAGACCAGAAGGACAGAACTTGGTATTCTTAAAGATCAAGTGTTAGATGTGGGAGCTGAAGCCCTTGCTTATATGCAGTAAGGATCAGGCATATTTATACTAGCTGTCATTATTTTTCAACAGCAGAAGTACATTGAAACAAATTAAGTTAAATGTAGGAAACATAAGAATTTCCTCATTACAAGGCAAAAATCACTTTTTCTCTGCTTTGATTTTTGGCAAATTACGTTACTGTTGTACTATGAAGTTAAAATGGAAAATTTTATTATAGACCATGTGAGTTACTTGTGATTTACTGTGAAATAATGACAATTTGAAATTATATTTGAAATATAGGCAGAAAGCTATATTATACCTTATTTTATAGAAATTTAAGGCAAATCTTGAAGTTTATTTTCACTGGGTTGTACCTTAAAGTACTTTGATTTGTAAGACAGTGTAATAAAAAAAATTAGCACCTATTTTGATTCTAGGTAAGTTTTTAGTTAATAGATTTTTATTTTGAACTTTTTAAAAAGGTCAAATACATGTATTAATTTTTCTTTCATTCATCATTGAACAAAAACTGATTGAGAGCCTATTAACAAAAATAGATAATCTGTTATAATACATTCTTTTAGGCCCTCAGGGTAAAAGTAGTAGAAGAATTAAGGAAATAAATTTTCAGAAATTATTGAAATCTTATGTGAAGAATTATAATAAGGTAATATGCAGGTATCATAGGATGATATAAAAGAGTACTTGAATATCTATTATACTGGGAAATCAGGGAGTCTCTCTGAAAATGTAATATTTAACTAGTATCTTTAATATTTAAGAGAAAGAGTTTCTTAGGGTTAATCTTTTTCATTTTTATTTTTTTATCTTTGCCAAAATAAGATTTTATTTTGAAAATCATTTGAAAGTCTGAGGAAGGAGATCTAAGACTCAATGGATATCAATCCCAAATCCTTATTCTTTCCAATCCCCACCAATGGTCTCTGTCAGGCCCCAAGGTTGTTTTCTTTGGTAATTCCTATTTTTAGCTTCCTGAAGAAGAGATCTTTTTCTGTAAGCCGTCTTCATATTTTTTTTTGGTAGAGCAGAGCTTTATTTCCAAGAAATGGTGTGTTAGTTGGAAATGGATTTTTTTTTTTTTTTAAATCAAGGTGGGTCTAATAATATTCAGTGAAAGGGGTAGGCACATTGCTCAAAGAAGAAATAGAAAGATTTTCTAGCCTATGGTTATTATATTGCTGCAGCCAGAAACCCACATGTGGAAATGGAATCCAGGAATATAGTCCTACGTGAAATTTTTCAGTTTTTGCATTGTAAAGCTACTCATTGGTCCTTTTGGTGAAGTTTGGCACAACCGTCAACACCTCCTAGTGCTGTGATTATGAAAGGAGGCTTTGTAAATTTCTGCAGTTTTAATGTTAACAGCAATGCTATAAATTATTGGAGAGTGGCTTTCATTTTTTTCCTGGTCATTTAATTCTGTCACACATAATGTCACTAAATGAATGTCATCTCATTGTTGAAATCACTGAGAAGTTGATAAGTATGTTTTTGTGACAACTGCCTATTGTCACTGAAGCCTCCCACAAGGTGTATGTCAAGTTTTCCATATTAAACATGGTGGGAAAAGGATTTGATGGAGTTCATGATCAAGGGGACTTCAGGTTTGGTATAGGTTTCATGCAATGTGTCAGGCAGGTAGCTGTATTACCTGTGTACCCCAGGACCACAGTGTAACAGGATGACATTATCAGAACCAAGAATGGAGATGGAGACATTCTTTGGGGAAATCACTGTGAGATATTTTTGCTGACATGCAGAAGGCCCTGAGGGCCTGCTCTTTGAACAAACTGACCTTTAGAAGTCTGGGTCTTTCTTCCAGAGGTGGATAAGCTTGAACAAAGTCCCTGGTGCCCTTCAGCAAGGAGTGGAGGTGACCGCCTGGCAAGGATATGGGGGTGGTAAACATCCCAAATCTGGGCTGCCTGCCACCCCTGCCCTACCCTTTGGGCTGAGGCCAGGGTTAATCTTTAAGCTTTTTTTTTTTTTAAATTTAAGTTTGGTTAAATTATATCTGAAATCCATATTTAAAGTAACCTTTTCTTATCTAGTGATGTTTTTAAAAAATTGGTGTTGACTACCTTCTGCTTTTCAAGAATTATTTTTTGTTTGGAAATTTAAATAATACAAAATCAGGTTAGCTTTAAAATTACTTTTAAGATATGTATGAACTTGAAACTTGCTTAATGATCATCCAAGTAGCTTCTTTTTTTTTTTAATTAAATCATAGCTGTGTAACATTAATGCAATCATGGGGTACTATGTGCTGATTTTATATACAATTTGAAATATTTTCATCAAACTGATTGACATAGCCTTCACCTCATTTTCTTAGTTATTGTGTTAAGACATTTATATTCTACATTTAGTAAATTTCACATGTACCCTTGTAAGATGCGCCGTAGGTGTGGTCCCACCAATGACCCTCCCTCCACCCATCCTCCCCCCTCCCCTCCCCTCCTTCTCCACTTTCCTCATATTGTTGGGCTACAATTGGGTTATAGCTTTCATAGTAGGACTGAGTACTTTGGATACTTTTTCTTCCATTCTTGAGATACTTTGCTAAGAAGAATATGTTCCAGCTCTTCTTAATGTTTTGTAATTTTCTAGTTTCTCTTATGCTTGAAAAATTTTAAATGTAATTATATAGAAGATGACGCAGTTTTACTTTTGATAAGGAAAATATCTTCTCAGAGTTTACAGATGATAAATTACTGGAACTTTAGCTAAGTTACTGAGGGATTTATGAATTTTATATGTTTTAAGAGTCAACTGAGTTCAGAATTTGTGAGTCCATTATCTGAAGGAATAGGCAAGAAGAGGATTTCAAGTGAATAGTCTGGGAATTTAAGAACTAGAAACAAGACTCAGAGCAGAAGGTAGGGTAGAAGTAGTTGAGAGGGTAAAAATAGTAAGAGAATTCCATACAAGGAATTCTTTAAATTTAATTACAATTTATTGCAACTCCAATAATAAATTGTAAATTGTTGTAAATTTATTACAATTTAATTCCAGTGTATTATGTTTTTCCTTTTCTGAATTGTGCTATGGTGTTGTGTCTAAGAACTCTTTGTCTTATTCCAGGTCATGAAGATTTTCTCCTATGTTTTCTTCTAAAAGTTTTATAGTTTTCTGTTGTACATTAGATCTACGGTCCACTTTGAGTTTTATATAAAAAACATGAAGTTAAGATTGAGATTCTTTTTTGTTTTTTTGGAGACAGAGTCTCAAGCTATCACCCTGGGTAGAGTGCTATGTTGTCATTGCCCACAGCAATTGTAACTCCTGGGCTTAAATGAGCCTCTTGCTTCAGTTTTTCTATTTTTTGGTAGAGATGAGGTCTCGCTTTTGCTCATGTTGGTCTCAAACTTGTGAGCTCAAGCAGCCACCCACCTCAGCTTCCCAGAGTACTAGGATTACAGGCATAAGCCACCATGCCCGGCCTGGATTTATTTGTTTTGTTTATGGACGTCCAGTTGCCCCAACACCCATTATTGAATAGACTGTCCTTTCTCCATTTTTCTTTTGCACGTTTATTAAAAGTCAAATTGCCATATCTGTGTTCACCTGTTTCTGAAACCTATTCTGTTCCATTAATACTTCTGTCCTTTCACAAATACTACTCTTGTCATGATTATAGTAATTGTGTAGTAATTCTTAAAAATCCTTTCTCAGGGCTCGGCACCTGTGGCTCAAAGGGCTAAGGTGCCAGTCATATACACCTGAGCTGGCAGGTTCGAATCCAGCCTGCGTCCGCCAAACAACAACGACTGCTGCAACCAAAAAATAGCCGGGCGTTGTCGCGGGCGCCTGTAGTCCCAGCTACTTGGGAGGTAGAGGCAGGAGAATAGCTTGAGCCCAGGAATTGGAGGTTGCTGTGAGCTGTGATGCCACGACACTCTATCCAGGGTGACAGCTTGAGGCTCTGTCTCAAAAAAAACAACAACAACAACAACAAAACATCCTTTCTCAGCATTTTTAATATGTTGTTCCAGTGTCTTCTGGCTTACATACTTCTTAATTTAACCTTTTCATTGCTCCCATATGTGTGTCATTTTGCTCTGGCAGCTCTCAAGATTTTCTCCAATCTTTGGCTTGAGATTTAGATTTATAGTAGAGGACTGATTTCCTTTGTGTCTGTCTTAGTCTTCCTTAAGTAGCTTCTTGGATCTATAATGTTTTCCACCAAATTTGGGATGCTTGAGCATAATTTTGTCAAATATTTTATGACATGTATGTTTGACCTTTTAAAATTGTTGACCACCTCCATATGTTGACATGGAGGTTTATTACAGTCCATTGGGTGGTCAACTTACAGAGGTTCTACTGGCATTTTTTATACTTATATTGTGCTTGAATTGTCTGTTGTATTTGAGCCAGTAATGCTGACATAACCTGTGTGCTGTTTTTGCTTAACATTTGCTTGAATCTCTCCATTTTATTTTAGTTTATTTTCTCAGTTTTTGGCTGGGGCTGAGTTTGAACCTGCCACCTCTGGCATGTGGGGCCGGCGCCCTACTCCTTTGAGCCACAGGCGCCACCCTCCATTTTATTTTTTGTTGATTATTTAGTATTGCCAAGGTTAGTATTAAGTAACTCTTAGAAATTTAACATTGAACTTTAGCCCTTATGTCCAACACTGCAAAGAATGTAGATATAGATAAATTCAAATACATCTGATTTGCCCATACATTAAGCATCAGTGGTCTTTGTTATTGTCTATTGTTTAGTGGCAGATATATATAGGGGAATGAGATGACACCTCTTAAGTGCAGCCTTGAACTGTATGTTTGTTTGTTTATTTGGATACAGAGTTTCACTCTGTTGCCCAGGTTAGAATGCTGTGACATCAGCCTAGCTCACAGCAACCTCAGACTCCTGGGTTCAAGTGATTCTACTCCTGCCTGAGCCTCCTGAATAGCTGGGACTACAGGCACCCACAACAACGCCAGGTTAATTTTTCTATTTTTAGTAGAAACAAGGTCTCACTATTGCTCAGCCCAGTCTCGAACTCCTGAGTTCAAGCATTCCTATTCCCTTGGCCTCTCAGGGTACTAGGGTTATAGGCATAAGCCACTGTCCCCAGCTGAACTGTTATCTTTTATATCATTTTCATATTATATCAGTAATAGTTGTTATTTTCTCTTAATTTCTCATTGGCAGCAACTTGACTTTATGAGCAAGATGTGTTGTTTGTCCAACTTAAGTTTTCAGTTTATAAAGCAATTATCTTTGCCTAAAGAACTGACTGGGGTATTGTGATTGAATGATTGTATGCATTTTTACTGCATTTACAAAAAAAAATTATGGATTTAGAACAATTGCAATTAATAAATTAACTATTTCATTGTACAGGTGCAGCTAGTGGCAAGGAAAATTATATTTTCATATTTAAACCTGCTAGTGAATTCAAAGAATGACCTGGCTGTGGCTCATATTCTCAATATTCCTGATAGAGGGCTTGGAAGAGAAGCCTTTACTGATTTGAAACATGCTGCTCAAGAGAAACAGATGTCTGTCTTTTTGGTATGAGTGTGTTACATTTTTAAGATTGTTTAAGACTTCTTGAACAATGGATTGTACCCTGATGTAGAAGTTCTTATAATTATGATGAAACAACTTTTAATAGTTAATTTATGTTCTATCTCTGTATTTGAAAATCTGTAGATTTTTAAAATTTTTACCATATCTTTCAAGTTTGGCATGGAAGAATTTTTCTAAAGCATGTTTCCCTACATATGTTCTATAGAGTGCTAACCTTGATAAATTCTCTTTGAAAATGTTTCCGAAGGTAAAAATTCCCTGTTAAATGCTCCTTGAATAAATGTTTCCGAGGACAAAAAATTTAGAAATAGTTTGTACCCTTATTGGTTACATTGTCTTCTGGCTTACATATTTAAACGTAATGAATTACATTATACATAATGAATATTTGTATATCAAGAGATCCAAGAAGTCTTACCATAAAGAAATCTGCTTAAAGCTTATAACAAATTAATTTTGTTATTTGATACTTTGTTTTCTAAGTTATTTGATCATGGAACTTTGTCCCAAATTATTGACACTTCATAAAATTTGTCTTTCTTAGGATACACTTTGGAAAATACTGCTTTCTAACATTTCATCTTTGATGGAAATACTTTTCTCTAGTAGTCCCTAAACTTTTTGGCACCAGGGACTAATTTCATGGATGACAGTTTTCCATGGACTCTGGGGGCAGGTAGGAATTTCGAGGGCAGCATTAGATTCTCAGGAAGTGTGCGCAAGCCAGATTTCCACATGCAGTTTAAAATAGGGTTTATTATGCTCCTGTGAGAATCTAATGCTGCTACTGATGTGGCAGGAGACAGAACTCAAGTGATGATGTGAGCAAAGGGGAGCAGTTATAAAGACAGATGAAGCTTTGCTGGTCCACTGCTCACCTGCTGTTCAGCCAATTCCTAACAGGCCACAGACTGATACTGGTCCATGACCCAGAGATTGGGGACTGCAGCTTTTATATACAACCATAACATGTGTGTTTTTATCATTGTGAAGACAAATCAAATTCCCTTTGAACTATACATAATGAAATAATCCTAGGATGTGAAAGCTAGATGAAATGTAGTGATTATCTAGTCTAAATTTTTATTTTACAAATAAAGAAGCTGAGCTTTGGAAGTATTGAATTACCTGACCTGTTTAACACAACAGGTCAGTTGACATTGAAATTTGTTTCATATGACAATGTCAGTAGCCAATAATCAATCTGTATTAGGGTATAGTCATGAGTGAAATCTTTATAATCAATGACATATTCTCATGAATATGTTCTTTAGCCTTTAGTTTGTCCTTTACTTAGCTCTTCTATCTCCACCTGCAGTCGGATGTCATTGCTGCCACCCTTGATGGCTTGAATTCTGGTAATACTTGTTTCTTTGGTTATTTGATTATAAAACAAAGTGTGACCTGAGCCATAAAATCTGTTTTACTTTAACTGTATATCTAGAATTATATTGATGTACTTGGCTTTATAAATTACAGTTTTAACTTCTAAATCGTTAAATGTAATTAAATCATTTGTTTTAATTCATAGGTGGCCACATCATTTATGAGAGCAATAGAGCTTGGTGGGAAAGGATATGCACCATCACCGTCTGATCCTTTAAGGGCACATGTAAAGGGATTGTCTAATTTTATTAATTTCACTGACAAATTAGATGAGATTCTTGGAGAAATATCAAATCCAAGGTAACAACTTTTCACAAATCACAAATGTATTATTAATTTATCTTTAAAACTTCACAGAATCAGAGATAAGAATAAAGAAGATATTAAAATGACCAGGCATCAGGCCAAGTAATAGGGAGAAGAAACAAAATATCTAGATGAATAAATTATAATCACATGACCTTACCTCCTAAGTGATTCTGAGATTTTTAAAAGTCAAAAGAGATGTCCAAACTAAATTTGGTTAGAGAAGAGGGTTACTGTTCATCATTATCTGGAAGAAATTGATTTTTGGGAACTAGAAATACCAGATAGATGATTTCTTTCAACTTTTTATTTAGCAAGAAGGGAAACTAAAGCCAGAATGAGTAAGGAAATTGACAAAGATATGAATTCTCTATTAGTTATTTCTTATTTATGTGTAAATCTTTGGTTCCTCTGGGATTTGTTCTGTAAAACATTGGAGGTAAGAGGTTTTTTTTTTTTTTTTTTTTTAATCTGATAGACTTCCATAAATGGGAGTTGGGTAGTGAGTAATTTCAGAGGGCAGAAGTAGATAGTGTATGCTAGCAGTCACGGTGGATAACCGTCATATTCTAAGATTCTAAGAAAAATTTTTTTCAGAATTCTGAGATGCATCCTGTTTTTTCATGTGGATACTCATTAAAAAGAAGTAAATTTGGGGAGAGGATTTTGAAAATGATTTAGAGAATACCAGTGATATATTCTGAACTTCCAGTTAATGTATTTACTGACTATTTCTTCTGAGACAGCAGACAATTAATTTTTAAAAATAGTTTATTTTTAAAAAAGCAATATGGGCTCGGTGCCTGTGGCTCAACAGGCTAAGGCACCAGCCACGTACACCTGAGCTGGCGGGTTCGAATCCAGCCTGGGCCCGCCAAACAACAATGACAGCTGCAACCAAAAAATGACCGAGCGTTGTGGCGGGTGCCTGTAGTCCCAGCTACTTGGGAGGCAGAGGCAGGAGACTCGCTTGAACCCAGGAATTGGAGGTTGCTATGAGCTGTGATGCCACAGCACTCTATCCAGGGTGACAGCTTGAGGCTCTGTCTCAAAAGAAATTTAAAAAAAGCAATATGGATATATCTTGTGAAAGTCAAGGGGTGCTAAAGATTTATAATGAAAAGTTTTCCTCAGAGGAATAGACTTTAAATGTTTTTTGTATTTGTTTTTATATTTATCTCCCTTTAAATGAATTTTTTTTTTGTGGCTATTTTTGAATTTTCAATTTTAGACATTACCCATTAACTTCCTACCAAGGAAAATGAGGAATCCATTCACCAACCCCCTAACAACCCTTTCCCCCAGATCCCCTTCTCTCTTCTTTCATTCTTCTAATATGGTTATGCCGCAATTTTGGTTAGATTATATTTTAGAATTTACATTATTATGACCGCCAATATTGTCTACAGCTAAGATCTGTGATATACTTTGTTCCTTATACAATTTTTTTCCTAGGGTTATCTTTTTTTTTCTTTTGCTTTGTTCCATGTATATTTATTATCAAATCGTTATCAATCTGGACAGTGAAACTGTTAAGATTTCTTCTTAATAATTGGTTTGCCCATAAGTTCTTTTTTGCCTTTGGAGACATTCCTTTTGGAGAGTTCTTTGTCTTCCTTATTCTGTCGTTACATTTTGCTTGCTAGGCCTGTGTCAGAATGGCAACCATGAACCTTCACTATCACCTTGTGAATTTTCTCTGCGTCTGTTTTGTTTCCTGGATTTCATGACTTTATTTTCAATTGGTAAACCCTGTATTTTTCTCAAATAGTTTTCTCAGAAAAAGTAAATAGTAGGGAAAGATCTTCATTTTGGTCTCATATTTGATTGTGTATGATATTATGTCATATTTCATATAACAGATTATTGTATTTATTTTTTCTTTTTTATTGTTGGGGATCATTGAGGACACAAGAAACCAGGTTACACTGACTGCATTTGTTAGGTAAAGTCCCTCTCATAATTATGTCTTGCCCCTAAAAGGTGTGTCATACAGCGAGACCCCGACCCCCTCCCTCCTTCCCTCTCTCTGCTCTTTCTTTCTCCCACCCCCCTCTCTTCTTCCCTTTCTGCTCTTCCTTTCTTCTACCCCCCTCCTTCCTTCTCTCTCTTTCTGCTTTCCCCTTCTCCCAACCTCCCACTGTGTAGTAGGTCATTAATTGTCCTCATATCAAAATTGAGTACATAATACTCATTCTTCTCCATTCTTGTGATGCTTTACTAAGAATATTGTGTTCCACTTCCATCCATGTTAATACCAAGGATGTAAAGTCTCCATCTTCTTTATGGCTGAATAGTATTCCATAGTATACATATACCACAGCTTGTTAATCCATTCTTGGATTGGTGGGCATTTAGGCTGTTTCAACATGTTGGTGATTGTAAATTGAGCTGAGGTAAATAGTCCAGTGGAAGTGTCTTTATGGTAGGAGGATTTTTTTTTCTTTCTGGGTAGATGTCCGGTAATGGAATTGCAATATCAAATGAGAGGTCTAGCTTGAGTTCTTTGAGGGTTCTCCATACTTCCTTCCAAAAAGGTTGTATTAGTCCCACCAGCAGTGTAAAAGTGTTCCTTTCAGAGCAGAAACAGGGAAGGAGGGAGGGATTTGGGTCTCAGTATGTGACATACCTTTTGGGGGCAAGACACAATTGTAAGAGGGATTTTACCTAACAGATGTAATCAGTGTAACCTGGTTTCTTGTACCCTCAACGAATCCCGAACAATAAAAAAAAAAAATGTTCCTTTCTCTCCACAACCATGCCAGCATCTGCAGTTTTGAGATTTTGTGGATGTGGGCCATTCTCGCTGGGGTTAGATGATATCTCAAGGTGGTTTTGATTTGCATTTCTCTAATAATTAGGGATGATGAGCATTTTTTCTGTCTGTCTTCTTTAGAGAAGGTTCTGTTTATCTCTCTTGCCCATATATGAGATTGTTGGCTTTTTCATGTGGACTAATTTGAGTTCTCTATTATAGTGTATGGCAAGGAGGAGTGAGAGTTATAAGAAACACCTGTACCGCTCTGTAATGTGACACCTTGCTTGGAGGGCGTGGGGAGGGATTTTGCTCTCCTAACAAACATGACAGTATCAGTGATTGCCAGTCTCTATACCTATGGTGTTAAGAGCCACGGGAGTGTGTCTATAAGAGGCTGGAGGAAAAGGCAGTCAGGAGCGCATATTCTATCATGGAACTACTCATTCTGACTCTGTCCCTTCTCCTGCCTGCAGAATGCCTGTATGGCGTCTCTTTCTATGAAAGACTGCTAAGATGTATTCTTCTTACTAAGACTGCTTTACTCCCTCAAATACTGTCTTTCTTTATCTCTCCCTTTTGCGCAGGCAAAAGACCCTCAGGCATCTAAGAGCAATTGTTACCAAGCAAGGTAGCCTAGTGGTCTGCGTCTGGCACCTAAATAAGCTAGGGTCAGGAGATCTGACTGGTCCCGGGCCACGATACTCTGTGGATCCTAGTTACCAAGGTTTTATCTGATTCAAAGTATGCAGATATCTTTTCCCATTGTGTAGGTTGTCTATTTGCCTTGGTTGTTGTCTCCTTAGTTATACAGAAGCTTTTTAGTTTAAGTCCCATTTGTTTATTTTTGTTGTTGCAATTGTCATGGAAGTCTTCTTCATAAAGTCTTTCCCCAGGTTGATATCTTCCTGTGTTTTTCCTATGATTTCTTTGAGGATTTTTATTGTTTCATGCCTTAAATTTAGGTCTTTTATCCATCTTGAATTAATTTTTGTGAGTGGAGAAAGGTGTAGGTCCAGCTTCAGTCTTTTACATGTGGATATCTAGTTCTCTCAGCACCATTTATTGAATAGGGATTCTTTCCCCCAGTGTCTGTTCTTGTTTGGTTTATCAAAGATTAGGTGGCTGTAAGATGTTAGTTTCATTTCCTGGTTTTCTGTTCGATTCCAAATGTCTATGTCTCTATTTTTGTGCCAGTACCATGCTGTTTTGATGACTGTGGCCTTGTAGTTCAGCCTAAAGTCTGGTATGCTGATGCCCCCAGCTTTGTTTTTATTATTAAGAACTGCTTTAGCTATATGGGTTTTTTTTCTGGTTCCATACAAAATGAAGAATCATTTTTTCAAGTAAAAATGAAAGCACAATTGTAGTTGGTATTTTAATAGGGATGGCACTGAATAGACATTTTCACAATGTTGATTCTTCCCAGCTAAGAGCATGGTATGTTCTTCCATTTATTAATATCCTCTGCTGTTTCTTTTCTTAGGGTTTCATAATTTTCTTCATAGAGGTACTGCACCTCTTTTGTTGGGTATATTCCTAGGTATTTCATTTTCTTTGAAGCTATGGTGAAGGGAATTGTGTTCTTAATTTACTTCTCATCTTGACTGTTATTGGCGTATTGAAAGGCTACTGACTTGTGGACATTGATATTATATCCTGAGAATTTACTGTATTTTTTTTTTTTAATAATTTTATTGAATCATAATTATGTACATTGGTGCAATCACAGGGCACGATTCATATACATTCAGAAATATTTTGATCACACTGTTACAGATATCCTTCATGGCATTTCCTTGATCACTATATAAA
>CAUYON010050371.1:0-13179 GCA_963573935.1 Arctocebus calabarensis
GGTCTTGGGGTCTTGGTGTGTGCCACACCTTTTGGGGGCAAAACACGATTGTAAGAGGGTCTTTTCCTAACAAATGCAACCAGTGTAACATGGTTTCTTGTACCCTCAATGAATCCCCAACAATAAAAAAAAAAAGAAAAATTAAGAATAAATACAAAAAAAAAAAGAAGAAAAAAAAATACAAACTGCAGGACTTTTTTATTTTTTATTTTTTTATTAAATCATAGCTGTGTACATTAGTGCAATCATGGGGGAGATCACACTTATGGTGTATCTTAGAAGGGACAGGTGAAAATGCAGGATTTTTAAAGCCAATTGTTGGTGAACTGTGCTATATATTTCTAATGATCTCATCTTCTCCTTTAAAATGTGCTGTTTGCTGCATTATTATTGGGGTGAGATAGAGAACTTGCAGCTTCCCACACCACCCTAGAAAGTCAGCTTGTGAATGCCCTAGTCCAAAAACTTGGCAGAAATGATCACTACAATTTAGTGATCACTACAATTCATTACGGAGTGGTTGATGGAGAGTTTGCTTTGACAAACCCATAGCAAGTTTCCCATTGGCTGTTAAGAATACAGGAGAGTGTATAGTTAGGCTCCGGAGTCATACAGATTAGGGTTCTATTACATACATAGTATGAAACAGTCACATAGCAAATGACTTGTTGGTTAACCCCATGGGCAATAAATGTCTCCAAATGTTTACTTCATATGTGTAATTTAAGATTGCTTCATATCATAGCATATGTAAAGTACCTGGCAACTATTGCTAACATTTTTATTACTTATGACATCTTAAGACACCTTACAGAAGGTCCCTGACTTATGCTGGTTTGATTTAAAATTTTTTAAATTTATGATGGATGTATATTCAGTAAAGTATTTAATATATTCCATGAGACAGTCAACATTTTATTATAAGATAGGATTTGTTAGATAATTTTGCCGAACTGTAGGATAACATAAGTGTTCTGACCATGTTTAAGTTTAATGAGGTGAAGTGATGCTGTTGGGTAGGTGAGGTGTATTAAATAAAGTTTCAACATACTGTTTTCAATTTAAGATGGTTTTATTAGGATGTTGCCTCACAGTAAGTCAAGAATACTCAGCATAAACATCTTTAATGGAAGCCCAAACTCAAAACTTAAATGGTTAAACAGACTGATTTACTTAGAATGCAATTACTTTGTTTAGTTTCCTTTGGAAGACAATTACTTTGTTTAGTTTCCTTTGGAAGACTCAAGGCAGCATGGTTGAATTTGGAATGAGCCAACCAGGTAGATTCAGTATCCATTGTTTCTAGTGTTGTTTCAAATTAATCATGGTCCATTTGGGCATGAAATAAGCATCACAGATAGGGGTTATGACTATAATCCCTAGACAATGCCCAACTGCCAATCAACTGCCCAACCCTCTTTTGAACTGGCTATTCAGTTAGAGCTTCTTGGACAAAGAATAGAAGACATTATGCAGATGTGAACTATTTCTGGAGCACAGAATAAGGAATTGTGGTGATGACTATTTCAAAATGTGTAAATATATATGGACAAAAACATAAAAATAATTCTGAAGATGTTTACATGTGAAAGAATAGGAAAAGAAACTCAATACCTAAGTAGCTGCAAAGGATTAAGTTAGAGAAATACAAATAGGAGAGAGAATTTGAGAAGATTATAACTGAAGAACAACAAAAAAGTACTTTCTAGCATTTAATACTCACAGTTGTTGATGTGTTTGACAATAACAAAAGCCAGAACAGGCCAGTAGGCAAAGACCACCCATCACATTTCTCAGCTTCTTTGCTTCTACCTTTTGAAGGACCCTGAAGCCCGCTGCTTACTTCTTTTTTGCGTGAGTCTTTTCTTTTGGAAGAGTGGAAGAATAGAAAGAGTTGCAGCTCCATCCAATGTCCACCTTGAATTTGTTCTCCGCACACCTTACTCCATCTTATTAAGGATGAATCCTGGACCTTGCTGGAGTCTCAATCTTTTACACTGAAATAGTGTTGACCCAGTTGTATCCCATCACTTCCCTTCCTCAGAAAGATTAAAGGCTGCACCTGATCTGATCCCTCTCCCACAGCAAAGTGCTACAGCCTTTAAGTAAGGGAAATCATCAGTCAGTGCAGCAGCCCCCCCCCCCCGAGTTAATGCCAATGGCAGGATGATTTGTAGCAAAATAAATATTAAATGCATTGAGACTTCACATCTGAGGTTAATTTGAATTTTATTTCCCCAATAGCCCCCAATGGCCGGAAGAAAGATGCTAAATCTTGTCTTGGAGTTGAAAAGATACCATATGGATATGGTACAGTAGTAATGAGAATTGTTTACATACCACAAGAATAGCACAGATGGACCTCTATAAAGGTGAAAGGAAATTGAGAGAGGGTAGACTAGAAGGGCTTCTGCTCCCTGAGTCTCTCACACCTCCGATAACCACAAGAAGGGGGTAGGCGGAGCAGGGACATCCTGTTGATACTGAGGCAGGGGTGGGAGGAGAATTGTCCTGACCACTATCCCTGACCATCCTGAAATCCAGGATGGGCTCTAGTCACAGGCTTAGGAAAGAAAGTAGCAAGTGTTCCCACCATGTCAATCAGAATTTGATCAAGTAGGAGAGTCGCTGTCAATGTTGTAGGATATATAATTATTATGTATTAGACAAATTTGGAGAAGAGAATAGGGGCATGAAGGTCTTAAAAGAATGGAGAAGAATGGAGATTGGAAGATAAGAGAAAGAGTGGGGAACTAGCCAGACAACTAGCAGAGAAAGCAAGGACTTTCCAGAGTCATAAGTGTGACTATCAAAGGAAAACTTGTGCAGAGGTCCCTGGGGATGCGATCTCTCAGTATAGCAGCAACCTCTGTGGGTCCACAACTAGCACGGCCATTCTGGAGCCGAGGATGCTGTTTCCCAGTAGATCCATCAGTTGGGAAGAAAACGTATGCATGTGGAGCAAAGGAGAGTGGAAGAGTTGAAAGCCACTGGTTACCTCTGCATCTCATGTAGACAGGATACTATTCATATTCATGTATACCATAAAATACTATTTAGCCATAAAAAGATGAAGACTTTGCATTTTTTATATTTACCTGTATACATTTTTCTTGTGGTCAACACTAATCTGACAACAAAGAGGAAAGAGGTACACATATTTCTGAGCATAAGAAGGTGAGACAGAGTGGTCCGCCATGCCAATGGTCGAGTACAGCATCACTGCAGAGGGAAGTGGGTGACATTCAGTTTTGAATAAAGGACCGGTGGCTACAATTCTATGGGGTTCCTGATGCTTTGTACAGATGGCAGCCAAATCTCTGAAAGCCATCTGGACAAACTGCCCAAAGATTCCATGATTTGGAAGTCAGCTGCTATTCACTGTTATGATGGGTTGATAATTGGGGGAGATCAAAGCCAACAATGACCTCCAAGACACACACATATGCACACACCCATGCACAGACACACACACACACATACCAATGCCCACACACACGACCCCTCTGGCTTGGCAGTAGCTGAGAAAGTCCTCCAAGGAGCAGTAAGGGGAAAGAAGATTTTAGGTAGAAATTTCATTTGGACTAGGAGTAAATGTAAGTTACACCATTGAGTGAAAACTCACCTCTGAATTGAACTAAGATCCGTTTTTACAACACTAAGCAGAAATAGGGCCTCTTGCTTTAATGTATGTTGTAAAGGAAGGTAATAATTTTGAACAAATAAATTTATGACTTACACTTTTTCAATCACTATGGAGACCTCCTTGAAGCTGTGTGTAATTGATGAGTGGACATCGCCTTTTTTACTTGATGGGCATGGCCTTGCCCCGCTCATCAGCACCCTGCTCTAGGCTTCCAAGCTTCTCTCACAAGGAGCAGCCTCTGAAACTAAATCTCTCCCCAACCTTCATCTTGTGAATCCCTGGCCCCATTTTATACTCAAAGCTTGGAGCTACTTAGTGCCTGTATCCTTTGCCCCCCAAATTTGTCCTAATATGACAGATACAAAAGCTGAAAGAGCATTTTCTTTTAGTAGTTTATATTCCAAAGAGTGACATTAAGTAGCTTTAAATGTCTGCTGAGTTTGGAGCACTTCTATTGACTTCAATCTTCTACTTAAAATGGAAAGTGATTTCATCTTAAATGTGGGTAAAATGCTATGCTATGTTGAGAGAGATTAGAAGTTAGAAAAGCACTTGTCACAATAATTCTGCAAAGGAAAGCAACAAAATAGGGAATTCTTAGAGCTTGCAAAGGAAACACTTTAAAAATGTTCTATAAATATCTAAATCAAGGGTCAGTTTGAGCTTGTATAAGATATGGACAGCTAATAGGCAAGACTAGAAACACTCCAATAAAATGAGTGTGTGAATTGTTTCTGTGGGTCCTGACAAAAACACTTCTGCATTCTCATAGTGTTCTTAACTAAGCATATCAGAGTCCTCAGGATCATATTAATTTGAATTCTAGAAGCATTCCCAATCTCTAGGCACTCTAAAAGGATAACCAGATAGAATAGGAAAAGGTTGTATCAACAATGTACTAAATTATGTTACATATTATTTTTATCTGACCTTCTGTAGATCAATAAGTGTTGCAATGTTGCTTTTTTAAACAATCAATTCTACAGGATATTCCTAAATTTTTTCTCTTAAATTACAAACAAAAAACACTGCAAAATAAAAATACAATACAGCCAGGGAAAATATATCAATATAGTTCCTTCAAACAATGCTTGAACAGAAGTTGCTAGATAAGATACATTGAAGAGAAATGTACACATATAAAAGTTGTAAGTGGTTGGATTATTGATTTTTAAGAAATGTGAAAATAATTTGGATGAACATGAATGCAGATAATAAAGACTCAAACCTATGAAGGTACAATTATGAATCATCCTTCATTAGTTCCGGTTGTAGCTAGTGGAAAAAAAATTATATATTACCTACATTCTGTGATTTGAGAATAATTAGAAGTTCACTTCTTTCCAGACCATCTCTTACCAATAATGCCTCTGTACTTGAATTACTTGTATAAATTTATGCTTTGGGATTAGACATTGCCACCTCTGAATAACTTATAGTAACAATGTAAACAACTACGTTTTAATGAACATTAACGAACATTTAATGAACACTTGACATTAATCTGTCAAATGCATTACTTCATATAATCTTGAGAGCAAACCTGTAGGGAAACTATTAATGTTACTTTCATCATATAGGTGAAAACTGAGCTTCAAGAGACTAAATAACTTACCAGAGATTGCATTGATGGATAGTGTTGGAAATTTATATTCTAATATTTCATGACCTGTCTAATTCTTTACATTTGCTATATTTTATATATGTATATATACATATGGAGATAGTTCTTTTCCTTCTATGAGGACAAAAATGTTAATTTTCCCTCAACATGAAGCATTCTGTGGTTACCACAGGCCAATCTCTCTATGCCTGGGCTCTTCTTACCTTTATAAAAGCTCATGTGATATTGATTTGAAATATTTTTTAATTTCTATATCTCTTACCAGTCTACATTTTGTAAATTTAGGGAACATATCTTATTAAAGGTTGTTATTACTGTTGTAGTGATTCTTAGTGTTCTAAGATTGTACACAGTGCTAACTGCACATTTGGTTCTTCATAAATGTTTTCTGGATAAGATAATGTGAAATTAAATGTATATCAACATCTTTCTTTGTGTTGCTTTCCTTTTTAAGTGATGATATCTAGGGTAGCATGGTAGCTTAAGAGACTAATAGATATTTAATATAAATGTATAGAAACTCAAACAATATGAAATCTATGGGAATTATCTGTGGTTCCACATTAAGATGGACCTGACTGCTGATCAACAGAATAAATTGCCTGGATTAAGAAGTTTAGAAGGTAATGACAGAAAAGAGTGGCTGACGTCGTCAATTATAGTTGATGAACTGAACCCTTATGGTTTATACTGCTTCATCCTGAAATAGAAACCATTGATATTAAAGGGCTAATAACAATAAATCCACAAGAAAAAAAAGAGCAGAGAAGAAATAAAACTAGAAATAAAATTCTGAATGGTGTGAAATTGATGCACAAAAATTATATATATAATTATATATATATATACACATATATATATCCAATGTACCCAGTACTACTGTGAAACCAGTTTATAATCACTCACACTTGCATATAAAAATGAAACACAACTATAGCCTAGGATGAAGGAGGGAAGGGGAGGGAGAAGAAAAGGGAGGGTTAGTAGGGGGACCACATCTATGGAGCATATTGCAAGCACAAGTTGGATCTATCAGGTGTAAAACACAAATGTCTTAACACTGTAATTGGGTAAATGAGGTGAACACTATGTAGATTAGTAGGATGTAAGCATTCCAATTTGTACAAATAATCAACACATTGGATCCCATAATGGCATGAATATATTCATGATCTATGTACAAATTATTTAATTAAAAAAAAAGAGTAAACAACACAGTAGACCAGGAGTTGGCAAGTATTTTTTGGTAAAAATTCCGACAAATATATTTCATCTATGGACCATACACTTTCCCTCAGTGACTCATTTCCATCACTGTCGTGTGAAAGCAAAAGTAGATAAAACAACCATGAATAAGCACAGCTATTTTCTAATAAGTTCATTTACTGAAAGAGGTGGGTAGGCAAGCCAAAGTATACCATCTCCTCAGGAAAATTCACAGACCTACAAAACAGAACATGAGCTCACAGTGGAAGAAGCTCAGAACAAAAACTATTTAGACCTGAGAGTGGCAGAATGGGTCAGGATTTGTAAATGACAAGTAACTCTCAAGTTTGGTGTGTGCTGCTGGGTCTTAGTCACATTGTTGGACAATCTGTGCAAGACGGGATGAGGTTTGAAGTTGCAAGTTTCCATCTGTTATGCACTGAATGCTGTGTCTCCTCTAAATTTCTATATAGAAATATTAATGTCCAATGTGATTATATTGGGAATGGGTGACTTAAGAGGTTATTACATCATGAGGGTGGCGCCTACGTGGGTAGGATGAGCGCCCTCAAGAAAGAGCTCACAGAGGCTCTCTTGGCCTTTCCGTGACATAAAGATGTAAGCCAGCACTCTGCAATCTAGAAGAGGGTCCTGACCAGAATCAAACATGCTGGCACTATGATCTCAGACTTCCAGTCTCCAAAACTCTGAGAAATAAATTCCTGTCATTTACTAACCACCCAGGCTATTACGGTTTGTTATAGCAACCCCCAACAAAGACAAACCCCGTGCAGCTGCGCAACTGTCTTCTCCCTGCCTAAAAAGAAAAACAAAACAAAACAAAAATGAATATTATATTTTGAGAGAGTTTGAGCTAGACCACAAAACATGACAAATAGTTCTTAGCAGTGATAATGCTCTGAAAAAAATGAATGGTAGCAACACCAAATCTATTCATTGTCTCTACTGGGTTCTAGCAGGCTAACAGCCTAGTTTCCTTCCAAGGAAGTCATTAGAAAAACTATATCTGTCAAATAAAATCAGTCCCAAAGAAAATATTGAAGATAATTGAGAACCTGAAAATATCATACAGTCATTTTAATCCATAGTCAGGCTTATCAGTAAGTTCCAGCCAAAAATCAAGAAGAGGCTGGGTGCCTGTAGGTCAGTGGTTACAGCATCAGCCACATACACTCAAGTTGGCAAGTTTGAATCCGGTTGAGGCCTGGTAAAACGATGACAACTACAACAACAACAACAAAAAATAGCTGGGTGCTGTGAAAGGCACCTGGAATCCCAGCTACCTGGGAGGCTGAGGCAAGGAATCGCTTAAGCCCAAGAGTTTGAGAATGCTGTGAGCTGTGACACCCCTGAGGGCCACATAGTAAGATTCTGTCTCAACAAACACACACA
Source organism: Arctocebus calabarensis (assembly GCA_963573935.1). NCBI lineage: Eukaryota > Metazoa > Chordata > Mammalia > Primates > Lorisidae > Arctocebus > Arctocebus calabarensis. The sequence goes on from CAUYON010050371.1 coordinate 7,890, forward strand.
CACACAAAAAACCCAAATCAAGAAGACTTAGCTCTAAAAACAAACATTCAGAGGGGAAAACTGTGTTGTACAATTATGAGTTAATATCAATTAAAAATAAGTTAAAAACATAAAAGTATTATTAGCAGAAAAAATATTTTAAATGATAGAATCTCTGCAGAAGTTACATAGGCTGAATATTAGAAATTATAAATGAGGACAAAAAATGGAGAGAAAATAAAAAATTTGATAACTTCTTCAAAAGCATTATCCTTGCATTGATAGGCTAAAAGAGTCTAGTAAGTGCTGGAGACAATAGCCAAAAAAAGATCCAAACTAGGGCAGCACCTGTGGTTCAGTGGGTAGGGTGCCTGCCCCATATACTGAGGGTGGTGGGTTCAAACCTGGCCCCGGCCAAACTGCAACAAAAAATAGCCAGGTGTTGCTGCAGGCACCTGTAGTCCCTGCTACTCAGGAAGCTGAGGCAAAAGAATTGCCTAAGCCCAAGATCTGGAGGTTGCTGTGAGCTGTGACGTCACAGCACTTTACTGAGGGTGACAAAAATGAGACCCTGTCTCTAAAAAAAAGAGCCAAACTAGGACATATTATCATAAAAATTTTTTAAAAGAATTAATAAAGAGAAACTATTGTAAGATTTTTCATAGAGAAATAAAAATATTAGAAGAGTAAAAATAAAGTCAAAATAAGATTATAAATATAGTATTCAAAATAGGAATGCCAGGGTAAACATAAAGAAAACTACATACAAGAACATCCCATTGTCAAATTATCGAAAATCAAAGTTAAAAAACAAATGAGAAAGGCAGGCATTACAGAAAAAACGGGCATTACACAAGCAGTCTATACTAAATTAAAGTGTTTGCAAATTAACTTCCATGTTCACATCAAAAGGTATAATTAATTTACTGAAAATTTCCCATGTGTTCATTCATTTCTGCCATGTTTTCCTTTATGTTCTTGACCAAATTTGTATCTACTTTAAAATCCTTTTCTAGAAATTATAAAATCTCAAATTCCATAATTTCAGTTTCATTGTATTTTCTTTTTTTGAAATAATATTATACCGTATGATATACATCGTGGAAGATTTATGACCTCTTATTTTAAAAGACATCCAACTTCGTGCTGGCAAGTGGGTTAATTAGAGGGAGTGTTTTCTGGTGTGGCCGGCTTAGTTTTATTCTATATTAGTTCATGTTTAAATATGGTTTTTGGTCCTAACATTTGTATTTATTCTATGTTATTTTCCTTGAATAACCTGGGGCTTTCCTAGAGTCTCAGCTGAATGACTAATGTTGTTAGAGCTCTCCCTTCTGGTTGTGGGGTACACATTAGTATATCCCAGAATTCTATATTTTCTGCTACTGTTGGGCTCTGCTAGGCCTTAATTATGACCCAGAACATATGCCTCTTATTCTTTAGCCAAGATCTCTTACTGAATGCCCACAGAAACCATTGGATCTACCCTCCCTATATCTTTCTCTCTTGTAGGGATCCTTTCTCCAAAATTCCAGCTACTGCAGCAACTCAGAATTCTGCTCTCTGCTGTCTTGGGTTGTTAAGACTGGTGTTCTGCCTGGTCACGTTCCAATTTCTTACACAAAAAGTGCCCCAAGATACAAATTTTTGGACATTGCAGAAATGATTGGGGCTCATCGTTTTTGTTTTCGTTCTCCCAAAGATCACAATAGGCATTGCCTATTGTTCAACCCCCAACATCATTTTCTAACAGTTTTTTTTCCAGTTTTGAAGAATTTACAATGTGGGGGTACAAGTTTGTTATAACTCTAGAAGCAGAGGAGACTCAATTTTTATTTTCAGCGATAAACTTATTTTTAATGTTTACAATTTAGAGTAACACTGGTGGATGGGTTCTGAGTAGACAATGCAATTGATTTCTTTCCAGTTACCACTGTTTCCCACCACTCATCTTAGAAAGGGAACAGTCACATTACCCTTAGAAATCTGAACTTGCACTATCTGCCATCTGCCCTAATGTTATGAAAATAAGATATGTAGATGATGTGTATGTACCTTATCAGCTGCTTGGTAAAGTTTTAAGATCATTGCTGTGTTACCTGTAAACCTGACCAATGTAAATGTCTTTATTGAAAAGAAAGAAAGAATCTTTGCAGATTCTTTAACAGAGATCATTTGTCACTGTCAAAAGCAGTATTTCTTCTATTTTTGTAATCGTGCATCTGTGTCATAACTTCCGAGTCATCTTTTGAACTTGTGCTTTTATACATGTTATTCAGCTAATCATTCTAATAATGGCAGCTGCCACAAGCTATTATTTTAAATCATGTTTTGCCTTCTTAAAATTCTGTGTCTTATCATTATCTTCTTTATTGCCATCAGCAACCATACTTACTTTCTCCTAATTATTTGATTTGTACTGACAGAAAGGATGAGTTAGATTTGCTCAGTATGTTTTATAGTTGCTAGGTGATACCAGCCAGGACCAGCCAAAAATACGTAATAATCCTCAGATTAAATTTTCTCGTTACTTCTCCTTGAAGCAACTTGAGGCACCTGGACCAGACTGATTTAGACTGCATTATAAAATGCCTTGGATTAAATAAACATTTTGATTGGTCCACAGATTAATGCAAAGGGAAAATTAATTTTTGTGAACTGCTAGTTCAGCTGAAACAGCTGTTTATATTTTAAACTGCTAACCACATCATATTCTAGCACACAGAAGTATGATTTTCCTAAGAATGAAGATATCCAAAAAAGGAACTAATAAGGCATATCTAAGCAGGGTGTTTGGTAATCGTGAGATAACACTCTGGAGGGATTAGAGGCATGAGGCTGCATTTCTGTCAAATTATTAGCTCATGATAACCCCTTCCTTCTTGTCACACCTGACTGCATAATTCCTATCCAATTAAAAGTGACATTTTTCTGGTGATGTTAGCAATTTAGAAGCATACTTTCTTTTGTGCTTCAGAACCTGTTTGGAAAACAGATCACTGAAAATTGGACATTTCTTTGTTCCTCAGTTACTCTCATACATACTTGGTAAGGAAATTTTTCTAAAATATATCCAAGATAGAACTTGGAGATAGAATAAACAAATCTACTTTCTTACATCAAAGAGTTGAACTTACATTGCTTTATCCAATGTATATTTTTTAAGAAATCCCTTTTTATTCCAATTCATTGGGCTGGTGGTTTCTTGTAGGTATAGAAAATTTTAAGAATAGGGTGGCACCTGTGGCTTAAAGGAGTAGGGCACCATATGCTGGAGGTGGTGGGTTCAAACCCAATCCTGGCCAAAAATAGCAAAAAAAAAAAAAAAAAGAAAGAAAGAAAATTTTCAGAATAAGGAATCATATTTCTAAATCGTAGAAAAAAGTCATTCATTTAACCTAGGACTGTGAACTTTATCATAAAATAACATCTCATATGTATGTCATAATGAAAACTTTTAAATATACTTTTATGTTATTTTATATGGTAAATATTTATATATGGACACACATCCGTATATAATTACATGCACGCACATATGTTCATAAGGTCATATGAAAGAAATATTTAAAGATATCCCACTATTATTATAATACTTCTTTTAAAATTTTAACATTTTATGTTAATATCCAGATCTCAGCAATATGCCAGCATATTTATGAATATCAGAAAAGGTCTCAAAATTATAATACACTTTTATTAATACACTTTTACTCACTTAGTATCACATCAAACATTTCCACTGTGTTGATATGATTTCCACAATTATACTTTTGTGTCTTAAGTTGTATCCTAATGTTACAAATTTACTAGAATATTTTAAGGTTTCTCGCTTTCTTCCCTCTTATTAATGATGCTGATATGAACATAATTTTACACAATTACTTGATTATCTTTGTCTTAAATTATTTCCCCAGAATAAATTCATTAAGATGGTATACAAGATCTAAATTGATGGCTCCTGCTACTTGTAACTGCCTTAGTCTGTTTGCGTTGCTATAAATAAATCCTGGACCCCCGGTAGTTTATAAAGAGAAAAGGCTATAAAAGAAGCTGGGCATCAGCATGTGCATTTGGTGAAGCTTCTTCCACCCATCGTGGAAGGTAAAGAAAAGCAAGGAAAGAAGAAGAGAGGTGAAAAGAGAGAAAGGAGAAGAAGGTCCTAGGCTCCTTTTAAGGCCCAGCTATATTAAGAACTAACAGGGTGAGAACTCATGTCCCCCCTCAGGGCAGGGCATTAATTTATTCATAAAGGATCCACTCCCAAAATGTAAACATCTCCCACTAGACCCTACCCCCAACACTGGGATCAAATTTCTCAGTTTTAGATGACCAAATATCCACACTAAGCTGCCTATTATTGGGTACCCATGATGATTCGTAGATTCTACATAAACATAGTTTCTGGTGCTTGAGAGGCGCTACTAAATATGGGTCTATTAGACCTACTGAGGCACAGTATGGGGTATACAATTAGACCCCATACTGTGCCTCATCATAAACTCTCTATTGACCTCATATTAATATTGAAATTAAAGCAAATTAAGACAAATAAAGACAAATTAATTAAAGCAAATAAAGACAAATTTCACTTATGTAACACGGTTTTTACTGTATTAAAAATAGCTTGGTAAATGCAGTACACAACTTTAGTTAAATGGCAGTCAATACACTTTTCAAGTTCACTACCATATTTTGGCACTTCAAGTAACAAACATTAACTCTTAAGACTGCTACCAAGGACCCAGGGGAGTCCTAAAACATAAACTTCCTGACAGGATGGCATGCCCAGTTTAAACTGTGATTTTATTTATTTATTTCTGTATTTATTTTTTGATCATTTCTGTGTGTCAGTTGCTTGAGAGTGCTCATTTCTTGAGCTCTGGATAATGGGAAATTTCCTTTATTAAAGTAACCATATTGCTTCCTGTAGCCCTGGGTCTGGCTCTACTACCAACAGCGTGAACTTTATAAGTGACAAAAGAATATATCAGAGTCCTGGGTCTGAGAGGAGGTTAAGCTGTGTCTTCATCCAGCCCCACATCACCACCATCACCCCTACATTTGTATTGACAATTGATGAGTATTTCTTTTTTTTTTTTTAAGTTCAAACAAAAAGATGTGCATGGTTGGCTGCATTTATTACATACCAATTGCCAATTTTCTTTTTTTCTTTCTTTTTTTTTTTATTGAATCATAGCTGTGTACATTAGTTCAATCATGGGGTACAGTGTGTGGGCTTCACATGCAATCTGAGATATTTTTATCAACCTGATTGACATAACATTCATGAGATTTTCTCATTTACTAT
>CAUYON010050372.1:0-24212 GCA_963573935.1 Arctocebus calabarensis
AATAGCCGGGCGTCGTGGTGGGTGCCTATAGTCCCAGCTACTCGGGAGGCTGAGGCAAGAGAATCGCCTAAGCCCAGGCATTAGAGGTTGCTGTGAGCTGTGTGACGTCATGGCACTCTACCAAGGGCAATAAAATGAGACCCTGTCTCTACAAAAAAAAAAAAAAAAAAAAAAAAATGTATCCAGAGGAAACAATTCATAAAACAAGCTGTAAGTGGGTAATGAATGATTTAAATTTCTTATCTATTCCATTGGGAGGAAAAGTAACCAATAAAAAAAGTAAAATCTAAGTTATGTAAGAAGAGACAGCTTAAAATAAATACTTCAGATTTTAAATGAGTTCCTAAAGTTCTAAATACCTTCACAGGTTTCTGTTTCCAGCCATGATAAAAGAACAGAGCATGATCTACTATCATGCCTTAAATAACTTTTTAAAAATATTATTTCTCATAATGTATATATGAAACAACAGGCAACATAGGGGAGCAAGGTGAGCCTATGATTGCCAAGCTTCCTGCCCGGAGAGTTTCAGGAGACGGGAAATCCAAACAGAGCCTGGCAGTCCCCCTGGGCTGTTGATACAAGTAGGGATTTGCAGAGCCCAAATCACTTAGAATTTGTGGGGCTGAGTACTGGAAAGAAGGGAATTCCACAAAGAGAGTGGGGAGACGTGCAGACGATTCCATCTGAGTCTTCAGCTGAGCACTGATCAGAGCACATGCTCAATGACATTCCCAGGCAGGGCAAAGACCATTGGGAAAGAAACAGGTGGAACAATCCATGTGCAACAAGGCTAGGAACAGTGCCTGTCCCATCAACTAGAGGAGAAAGACCTCCTAACACACAAGGACTCACCAACTTGAGTGAGTTGTCAGAAGGGGACAAAAGTGCCTTGGCCCTGGGGACAAATTAGTCTTTGACTAAACAGCTATTTGGGACCTACCTAAGAACACTTAAATTGAGGCTTGAAGGATCACACTGTTTCTGCAGCTCAGAAAAAAATATTTAAAGGAACAGCTCAAAAATCTAGCACTGAATAATATAAAATTTACAATTTATAGCCAACCAAAATCTACTGGTATCTGAAAACCCAGGAAATTAGGATACTTAATGAAGAGGAACTCCATAAAAAAACAGACCCAGAAATGGCAGAGATGATAGTATTAGTAGACAAGAATAGCCGTTGTTTAGCTGGCCCGGGCTAGGTTTGAACCCGCCACCCTTGGTGTATGTGGCTGGCGCCATAACCACTGTGCTACAGGCGCTGAGCCCCTGCACTGAATTTTTAAACTACACAATACATGCCAGTTAATAGTGAAAAGAACTCTCCAAACAGAGTGTGAAAACTTTCTGACACCGAAGTATTAGCCCAGACTAGGTGTAGTGGGACACTTATGACATTCATCTCTTACACTGTAAGATACAGCGATTATTTTCAGGTTTCCACTTGGACCTGTAGCAATACTTTTACATATTCTGGACTCTGAGAAATGTAAGAGACACTTCAAATCTACTACTATCTGCCAGCTAGAAATGACAGCAGCAGTCTTATTTCGAGGGTTAAATGACACATGGAGCTAGGAGGCCAAGGTGGGTAGATTGCCTGAGCTCATAGGTTCGAGACCAGCCTGAGCCAGAGGGAGACTTCATCTCTAAAAAAACCAGCTGGGTGTTGTGGTAGGCGCCTGCTGTCCCAGCTACTTGAGAGGCTGAGACAAGAGAATCACTTAAGCCCAAGAGTTTGAGGTTATTGTGAGCTGTGACACCACAGCACTCTACTGAGGGCTACAAAGTGAGCCTCTGTCTCAAAAAAATAAAATTAAAATTAAAATTAAAATAGCTGGGCATTATGGCAGGCGCCTGCAGTCCCAGCTACTTGGGAGGCTAAGGCAAGAGAATCGCTTGTCCCAAGAGTTTGAGGTTGCTGAGAGCTCTTATACCATGCCACTCTACCAATGGTAACACAGTCAGATCCTGTCCCCCCACCAAAAAAAAAAAAAAATAAAACATGATACATAGAGGAAAGGGCTCATTCCAAATTGCTATATGAAAATGATACCTTTTACACTTTAAAAAGGTATTATTTCAAAGTTTCAGAATTTCTAGTTATGTTGTTCGAGCTTAGGAACCCAACTTTATTCTTAAGACCTTTATTGGTTTGAATAGCTTTTACTGGGTGGTAAACACAGTTCACTGGTAGTTCTTTACCTGCCCATCCTGAATGTACTTGCTTTTCTAGATGCATTTGAGTCTGTCCATGGCCCTGAAAGAAGGGCACTGAGCACTCTTACTGTTGTCTAGCTCTGGGCGTTCCCACACAAACTGAGGAAGCAACGGACAAGCTGGACAAGCTTGACCCCCACGGCGACACTCCCAGTACAGCCACTGCACTCTTAACATGTGCCTCCATGCTGTGGGCTCTGCAGCCCCTCTACACAGCTGGCTCACACTGGGTACCTCTCAAGTCCCTCTTCCTTTCAGTGCTGTGTTATTAGTGCAGAAAAAGCAACAAATGTTGACAAGGGTTAACTGTGCACTTCACAGTGTCATTTCTCCCTGTGTCAAGGTTTCTGTTTTGGTGTATATAAGGCAGACAGATACTCAGTAGCAATGAAAGTACATTAAAAATGTAAAGAAAAAGAAAGGGCAGCGCCTGTGGCTCAGTAGGTAGAGCGCTGGCCCCATATACCCAGGGTGATGGGTTTGAATCCGGCCCCGGCCAAACTGCAACAAAAAAAAAGCTGGGCATTCTGGAGGGTGCCTGTAGTCCCAGCTACTCGGGAGGCTGAGGCGGGAGAATCACCTACGCCCAGGAGTTGGAGGTTGCTGTGAGCTATGACACCATGACACTCTACTGAGTGTTTTAAATTGAGACTCTGTCTATTAAAAAAAAAAAAAAGACCTTTAGAGTCTGAGGATTCTGCTTATTTAAAAAAAAAAAAAAGACAGTAACAGCACTCTACACCTATCTTATTATTAAATGGGTAGGTGTGTGATTGAATAAAAGGGTAAGAAGTGTCCAGGTCTTCCTACTAAATCATTTTCTAACTGTGCTCCGACATAAAAGTGATGAATACTCAAACTGAGACTAGAGCTAGACTGCAAATATTCATTATTTCTGCATTTGCTTTATATTATACTTGCCTCCACTTACTGGGGATACTGCTTTGCGCCTTGATTCACAGACGCACATTACTCAATATGTTTATAGTTTATTTCCTAGGAAGCAGGTGATGGTGATATTGAGAATTCTTTTTTAACAAAAGTTACATTTTACTGAGTGCTTATTATATGTCAGACACTGCTCTATATTATTATCTATGGACCTCTGTAAGAAGGCAGCATTTACAAGTGCCTTAAAAAGCAAGCAGGTTTTTACTAGGCAGTCTATGAGAAAGACATTGTGGAAAAAAGGTGCTGCGGGAGCTGAAGGAGGCACCAGAGGTTGAGCATAGGTGCTGGACGGTCCAGGAAAGCTAGTTTATACCTGTCTACGGGAAGAAAAGCCAGCATTACTGGGAAGATGAGATAACAGAAAATGAGAGGAGAACAATCAGAATACAGGTAGAGAACTGACTGATGAAGACCAGTAAGAAGACTACAATTATATTTCTCACAACATTTATACTCACTGCTACGTTGAAATTACGGTAATTCTAGACCTACTGTCAGACCTTGCTATTTAAGGTGTTAGGAAAGAAGCACATATATATTAAAGACTTATTTTCTTTGTATTTCAAAAATGGTATTTCAGTACATGTATAACTGATTTCCTTTGTGACCTCACATATTTTATTTTATTCATTTAAAAACATTAATTTGAGAAGGAACTACACGTTTTACCAACTGCCTAATAGATCCATGGCACAAAAAAGAGTAAGAAGCTTGTACTCCTAGTACTCTGAGAGGCTGAGATGGGTGGATTGCTTGAGCTCAGGAGTTCTAGACCAGCCTGAGCAAGAGCGAGACCCTGCCTCTACTAAAAATAGAAAAACTGAGGCAAGAGAATTGCTTGAGCCTAAGAGCTGGAAGTTGCTGCGAGCTGTGATAACACCACACTCTACCTAGGGCTATAGCTTGAGACTGTTTAAAAAAAAAAAAGAGTAAAAACTTTTATTATAAGGGCAATTTATACATTTAGTTTAAATGGTAGAAAATGGTAGAAACAGGGAACTAGGAGGGAAGTTTGTATTTGAGAGAAAGGAATATCAGCTTGGGATCTTGAAGGGTATGTGCCAAATAACTTTAAAAACATTCTAATGTTAAAGCCAATTTTATTTATTTATCAACTATCTATTACTCATCTACACTATATTAAGCACTCAGGACACAGCAGTGAAAACAGAAAGCTCTCTGCCCTCAAACTTCATATAACATGAGAGAGCTATAAAGAGACACAAATATTAGTATAATTATATAAATACATTTATTATGGTAAAGAAATGCAAATAATCTAATTAATGCCATTGGGCTAATTACAGAACTTTAAGGGGTAGAGAGCCTGCAGCTATGGGGCCACATGTGGACTTCTGGATCCTTGAGTGTAGACTTTCAACTGAATCCAAATTTTACAGAACAAATCCTTTTAATAAAGGGTTCAGGGAAGGCTCTTCCTCTCTAGGGAAGTTAAAGAGTCATTTAAACAGAGACCTGAAAGATGAGCAGGAATTTGGCAGGTTGAGAGGTGGCAGAAGTAGCAGGGAGGGATCAGGCTGGAATATTTGTGGACAGACTGTTTAAAAGGCCACTGTGGCTAGAGTGTACCAGGCAGAGAGCACGGTTCGTGACGAGGCTAAAGAAAGAGGTAGTAACCTGGTGGTTACACTAAGGATTTTAAGATTTACCTTAACAGCACCCTCCCCTTCAAAATATAAGTACCCAACTTATATTTTTAAGTAGTCTCTCCAGCTAAGATAGGAACCGAATTGCAAAAAGGAAGCCATTCAAAGCACTGCAATGGTACCAAGAAGAGATGGCTGACAGTAGCATGGGCTAAGCAATGAGCACATAACTGGCACTGTAAGCAGGTCAGTCCATTGTGTAAAGCTGCAGGACATCTAGCATCCTGGGCCAACAGCAGTATGAGCCAGCAGCACTCCCAAGTCAGCAAAAGACAATTTGGAAGAAAAGAAAGAAAAAAAAAGAAAAACCAAATCTGTGGAGTAGTAAAGTCCCTGGAGTGCACAAGAGTGGGGACAGGGGGGACAGGGGATGGAAAGACGAAGAGGAAGGCTGCTGAGAGAGGTCTGCGGATGATGAGCAGGCTGGGCAACACCACTGGGGTAAAAAACGAGCTGTGCCGATGGAAGAGAAAAAGAAACTTGCAGTGTGTAAGATTTGGATTTAGAAAATATACAGAACTCTTACAAATTCACAATAAGTCAACACCCTAATATCAAAGCTAGGCAATAAATAAGAATAGACACTTCCTGTGTAACAACAAACATGGAAATATGACTGATGAGTCACAAGGGAAATGCAAATTGAAAGCAAATGCCCATTAGAACGGCTAAAATAAAAAAGACTGACTGTACTAAGTGTTGGTGAGGATGCAAAAAAGCTAGAATCTCCTAACACTGAAGTGAGACTGCAAAATGGTAGAGGCCCTGTGGAAAAGTTTGGCCATTTCCGAAGAAGTTAAACATATGCTATCCAACCTAGCGAGTCCACTCCTAAGTATTCACCCAAGAGAAATGAAAACGTATGTCCACACAGACTTGGGTTCCAATGTTGTAGGAGCTTTATTCATAACAGCCCCAAATGTTCACCAACAAGGAAAGGGTAACCAAACCCTCGTCCATCCATCCATACGGGGAACAATGCTCAGCCACGAGAGGAAACACCACTGAAACAGGTAGCAAGATGGATGTAAAAACACCATGCTGAGTCAGAGAAGCCAGACACAAAAAGAGGACACACTTCTTAATTCCATTTGCATGAAATTCTAGAAAAGCTGAAGCCAATCTACCATAATGGAAAACTGATCTGTGGTTACCTGAGGCACAGACCTGTGCAAAGGAGCTCAGAAAGCTTTTTGGAGTGATGAAAATGTTTTCTGCATCTTCACTGTAGTGGCCGTGACACAAGTACACATTGTAGTCGTCAACATTTCATTGAACTATACATTAAAAAAGATGCGTTTTATACATATAAATTATACCTCAGAAGTGATTAAAAAAAAAACTGAGCTATGCCACAGAATTATGGGGTTTACTTTTCTTTCACGGTTCATAAGCTCACATTGAAGGCAGCTGCAAGGGAAATGCTCCAAATAGTGTTTGAGTAATGGCAGTATCATTAGAATGAATGCCCAGCCTTTCACAATCATTTAAAAGGTTCTGACATAAAATTTCTGGGCTGTTCAGGCTTTCTTCCCATCCTCCCTAGTCTCTTGTCATTATAGTCATATCTCACAGGGGAGGCTCAATAATATTTGTGGAGAATAAAGCTTGCCTAAATAAAGTAGATACTTCATCATGCATATGCACCATATACTGTACATGGTGTTAAGCAACTAAAATGCTACCTATCAACTGTGAATGGGTTATTTTTAGAGGAAGCTATTAAGCTGTTCTCTAAGCTACCCATTTCAGTGAACTTTAATTATCTGAACACAAAACTACAGTACTTCGTTTCGCAGATAAAAATTAACTTGTCTTCAGATGCTAAGTAAGTTAGACTGATCCAAATTAATGTTCCAGAAATAAGTAGAAAGATAATACTAATGACAGCTTTAAGAGAAAATGTGTTCCTTACTTTAGTTTGGGTCTCTCGATTCACTAAGGTTTTATTAGAGGCTGCAAACAATTAAGTGAGCAAATAAAAGCTAGCCTAAAGTCATTTAAGCTATAAAACCAGTAAATTTTCAAATTTTGTTGGCTACATATATTTTTATCTCTTCAGTAATAAAACAGAGACTAAAGACCCGGGAGGTTTCGATTATGGCCCTATCTCTCACTAGCTGAGAGATGCTGGTTGAGTTACTAAACATCTCTCTGAGTGGCCACTGCTTAAATGAAAAATGAGCCCAAGGGTTGTGAGGAGTATAAAAATATAGCAGGTGCAGCTTGAAAAATAGTAAGTCTTCAAAAAAAAGAGAAGTGGCATGATCTTTTAAAAACTACTTTATATGTTATTATTTATTGCCATTCATTACATGATACCCTAAAAAGAAGGTAACATCAGAAAGAACACCAGGCTTCAAATCAGGAGGTCTGAATAATGTTGGCCAAACTGCAAAAAGAAGATTCCACTATTCCATGTTCAGGCCTCTTCCTGAAGGACAAAACCAAACACTTTGTGTACAGGGAATGACAAATCCCCATACTCAATTACACATACCGATGTCTGCACAGACACAGAAAGATGAAGACTTGTAGTGACTTGCATGAAAAACTAATATTTCCCTCCCCATGACCAGGGAAAATCAGTCTGTTTTACCAGATCTAAGACTCCCTATCAGGATTTAGTACTGTGACTATCCCGACCCTAAGCATCCACGGTCTGTCTCATGTGAAGCACACCACGGCTGCACACAGATTGCTTAGCATTCTTTGTGACACTCTCTAACCCAGGGGAGTCCAACTGTTTTTCCCCTCTGCTGCAAACTGGAAAAATAAGCGTTGCCTTGGTACACACATTAAATACACAAATACTAATGAGAGCTGACTAGCAAAAAAAAAAAAAAGTCCTGTGTACTTTTTATGATATCTAACACCACAGATAACCAAAAAAGTCTGCACAAAACAAGCATGCAGGTTAGACACCCCTGCTCCCAAAGCATTCTCCTGAGAAATTCTTTCCAACTATACTGTGTTCCCAGCCTGTCATAAGAAAGAAAGGGAGACCCAGATAAAGCAAATGGGCTACCCACTTCCTGATCATTCCCCTACATTTCCTTCCTCCTCAATTATTCCCTCCAACTTTCATTGGAAAAGAATTTGAGAATGGTCTGGGTGAGCAGACTAGCATTAGCTAAAACAGCAAGCAGTAATACCAGCACAGAACAAGTCTTCAACAGCAAGCACAGGCTCCACATGCTTCATTATGAGCTCTCACTAATCACAATGATGACAGGCACAGTGCTAAGAAACTTAGGAAAATGCTGACATAAATATCTTTACCACAACCCTGTGAAGAACAACCCCTGTTTCATAGATGAAACTGAGGCAGACAGGAGAGATCAATTAACTTGTCTATGATTACATGACCATTACCTGACAGAGCTGAGACTCAAGCCTAGGTATGCTGAGCTCCAAAACTCACGTTTTATTTTTGTTTTTTGTTTGAGACAGGGTCTTGTTTCAGGCTGGAGTGCAGTAGCGTAATCCTAGATCACTATAACCTCAAACTTCCAGGCTCAAATAATCCTCACACCTCAGTCTCTTGAATACCTAAAACTATAGGTGTACACAAGCTAACTTTTCTATTATTCATATTTTTGATAGAGATGGAGTCATGCTATGTTGCCCAGGCTGGTCTTGAACTCCTGGCCTCAAGCAATCCACTCGCCTCCCAGTGTGCTGGGATTACCAGCACGTGCTGCCGTGCCTGGCTAATGGAGTCAGGATAAGACAAAACGTATCTCCCCTGAAACGAGAGGCAAATAGAGGTTGTAAAAGAGGTATAGGAGTAGGGGTGGGAGTGGGAATGGGACCCAAATAGTGACAAGTAAAAAATCATGTTTGAAGAACCAGCAGAAATCAGAATCTAGAGATTTTTAGTGGTGTCAATCATGACAATCAAGTGATTTTTTTCCCCCAGCATGTATTAGCAGCCTGCGAGCAAGATTAGACAAAATAAATAGTTGTATTCCTGTAGCATGGGACCAGAGAGATGGAGAGAGTTGAAAATCTGGTCAGAATCCAGAAGCAGGCCAGGGAAGACCAGCAGCCTGGGAAAACACTACAGGTAAGGATTGTGAGCCAGGCCAGAGTTGGTAGGAGGATCAGGAGCTACAACTCACAAAGAGGATGATCTACTTCCCCAAGCAACCCCTGCACACTTTTGTAAACTGTACCCCAAAGACTCAAGTCAAAGGAAGAGAGGCTTAGGCAACTGTCTTCATCACAGAAACCGCTTTAGGAGTGAAGAAATGCAACTCTCTCATGAACTGCCTCACTGTCAGAAATACTAAGCACCTGCCTTAGACACGTGGAAAATGACTCCCTAGGGTGGGGAAATGTTTAAACTTGAGGTATACAGTATTCTCTAAACTCTAAACTGAAAAGAGCTGCCTGCACAACTAAGCAGGTGGCAAGATGTTATATAATAGATGCTAAACTAGGTAAAGTGGAAAAATGTAATACATAATTATAACTCTAAATGCCAGTAAGAAAATCTCCAGTCAGCTCTGGGAAACTAATTTTACTTCTTTCCATGAAAAAGTTTCTGCAGTTAGTTTCTTTTGAAACTCATCATGATAGAAAAGGAAGTAGAAAAGGAAAAGAAAATACTAAACAAAATTTGATAATCACTCACTGATATGTAAAGTTTTAAAGTATATGCAAGTAGTTTTCATATATTGCTGGTAGGAATGCTAACAGTACAACTCTCCAGGAAGGTAATTTGACAATACCTAACAAAATTATTGCATATGTGCACCCATCCTTTTACCCGGCAATACTACTTCTAAGAATCTACCCTGAATGTAACACCTTTAATAATACGAAAATATGTATGTACACAGTTATTCACTGTAGCATTATTTGTAATTGCAAAATATTGGAAACAATCTAAATATCCATCCTTTGAAAACAGGGTGAGTACACTCCGGCCCATCCACACAATAGAGTGCTATTCAGTAGTAAAAACGAATGAAGAAGATTCCTAAGTTCAAAAGACACCGATACTATACTATCCTTCGTATAAGAGATAACAAGAAATATACATGTATGCTTATTTGTAAAAATACAGGAAGGTTAGATCAGAAACTAAGAGACTAGATACCTATAGGGACAGGCGGGAAAGGAGTGAAGGGTAAACGGGAACAGATGGTGGGGATAAGGACAGAGTGACACAGCTCTGAGTATACTTTTGTACAGTTGACTCTTAGAACCTGAGTAATAAATAACATACTACAAAACCAGGATGTGGGAAGAACCCAAATGGAATACAAACAGTAACAAATGAACCTAACTGTATTATAAATAAGTAACATAATCATGCATTATCACACATAATCTTCTTCTTGAAGAAGAAACTCCGGGAAACAATATTTTGACTGGATACTGTAAGGCTACAGTCATCAGGAACAGTACACAAATCCTGTCACCTAGTTAGTAAATTTGTTTCAAAAGGTTATCAGTTAGCCATTCTGACACTACTCCACATGGAGGGTAGGGCTGAACAAATTTTAAAAAGAAAAGAAAAAAAGACAAAATGAAATCCAGGCTGGTGAAAGAATTACCAAAAAGGAGAAAGGCTAAAACAGATCCTACAGTGCTAGAATAGAATATGAGATATCCACATGAACTCATAGCGTGTGTTTGTTTAGAGATAGCCAACTCCAATTCCTGGGCTCAAGCCATCCTCTTGCCTCAGCCTCCCAAGTAGCTGGGACTACAGGTATGAACCATGCCTGCCTAATTGCTCTGGTTGATCTCAAACTCCTGGCTTCAAGCAATCCCCCCACTACAGCCTTGTATGAAATGAACTCACAGTTTTCAACATATACACAGACAGATATGGAAATTTAGACGTAGGTATGACGTAGGTATGTGTGAGCTAGTATACATACAGGCATTTTCCTAGCTCTTCTGATGAAAAGACCTAGAAGCAATACAGGAATTTTCCTAGCTCTGTCTGATGAAAAGACCTAGAAGCAGTGACACCCAATAACATATTTAAAAGCATATTCAAAAAAGGACGGGGCTGTTGAAAAAGACCTAGAGGACAACCTGAAGGAAGAAAGAAAAGGCTGAAATTCAATAACTAGAGGAACAAAATAAATAATGATAGCACTGGATTAAATTCATAGAATAAAACAAGCATGCATGAATCCACACCTACATAAATGAGTGAATACATGGAGAAGAGATAGCTCTTCTTTACAGACACATTCCAACTAATGAACGTAGAAGGAATGAAGGAAATAGGAAAAAAATCGCCAAATACAATAATAGTTTCAAACAAGATTCATGGATGGGTGCTAAAATTAGCGAGTAAAAATTTGGTCATGGTCTCAAAGTACATCCCTCAAGCTATTTGCTAAATGCAAAACAAACACCATCTTAACGAAGTGATTAAAGTTAACATGTCCTGGGATAAGACACCCCAATGTCACAAACTCTCGGATAGGATGCATTGAGAAGGGTACAGATCACGTCAGTGGTACTCTTGCATACTTAAAAATGCATAATCTCATTCTAATTATGAGAAAACATCAAACAAACCCAAACTGAGGAAAAGTCTTGAAAATAGCAGTCCTATGTTCTTCAAATGTGCCATGGTCATGAAAGAAGGAAAAAAAAATCAAAAAAATGTTATACCTGGAAAAGACTTGGAAGACATAACAATTAAACACTACATAGGATCTGAAAAGAGAAAAAGCACATTAGTGGGAAAACCAAGAAATCCAAACAAGGTCTGTGTCTAATTAAGAGTATTATACCAGTTTTAAATTCCTGGTTTTGATAATTTTACTACAGATATATAAGATGTAAACATCACAGAAAGGTAGCTTTATGAAAACTCCGCACTATCTCTGTAACTTTTTTGTAAGCCTAAAATTATTTCTAAATAGTTAAAAAATAAAAATTATTTGCTATATCAAAAGTTATATGTATGTATGTGTGTAAAACAAAGATTTTAAAAAGGAAGGAAAAGGGAGTGGAAAGGAAGGCCATGAAAGAATTAAAGAGGGAAAGAATTTCAAAAAAGTTAAGTGTTGATAAGAGGTAATAGTGAGAGAAAAATGTAAATTAAAGACGTAATATACTCAGAGTCGTGTCTGGCACAAACAAAGCACTCAACAAATGTTTCTGGTTCATATATTACAATGATAAAGTAAATAAAAGGGAACAGGCAGGGTAATGATGGTGGGTAAGTATCTTGCTGCTCTAATCCAGTGGCTTTCAACCTTGGCTACACATTGGATTCATCTGTGGAGTTTCTAAAGCGGTCCTCTCACATGCAGAAATTCTGACTGAATTTGTCTTTTACCGTCTGTGGTTATTTGAGAACTAATTTAAAAAATCTCTACGATTTCTAAATAAATAAAAGACTTTGAGAACTAAGAACTGTCCTAGGTTGTAAATGTATGCATGTGTGTATACCAATTGAGATTTTTACTTTTGTAAGGACACAAGGTGATTCTAATACACAACTAGGATGGAGAATCACTGTTCCAACTTCTCAGCCCACTTTGCCCTGGGCTCATACGCCACGGTTTTAGGTCTATCATAGAGGTACCTTACCTAGAGAACAAAGACAAGACAAAGAGCCCCAATTCTTCTAGTTTCCCTTTAGAGCAGTGGTTCTCAACCTTCCTAATACCTGACCCAAAGGTTGAGAACCGCTGCTTTAGAGCCTATCCCCTTCTTTTCCTGCCCACCAGTATTAACTTCTACAGCATTATGCTGATGAAGAAAAAGAAAGCATCTACACACCAAAAACAGGAATTACTTCACAGGTGAGAAATCTGGCCACAGACACAGGGATACCGTCTGGTCCTCAGTATTTTCAACTTGTTTCCATCTCTGTGCTCATCTACTTCCACTCTGTTAACCATTTTTACTACTTCCTTGTTTATCCTTCCAGTATATCCTTATACAAATACAAACACATATTGATTTGTTTACATCTATTGGAATAAAGTGGAAGCATCAGAATCATCCAGGGAGCTATTTAAATGTATGGACACCTATTCACCTATTTCATACCTACTAACTGAACAAAACTTCTTCAGAGTGAATCTTGGAAGTTTTTCCTTTGTATTAAATCGAAGTCCTCCCAGGTAACATTCTGTTACAGACACCTTTTAGAGCACTTGACCAGCTCACCTCACCCTCACCCACAGGGATGTGCCGCATTTTGTCCATGCCCCTTGAGAGTACCGCTCCTGGCTGTGGCTGACACAGGGATGTCTGTTTGGAGGGCTGTGTGCACCCAGCCGTCATCTTGCCAAAAGAGAGAAGTAACAAGTAGAGACAAGAGGCACGGAAGCTAGGCCTGCTGCTCTGAGAACACCAGAGGCGCTGCCTTGGTTCTTGGTGACTTTCCAGCTCCTCAATCTAGTCTTCCATTCCTGAGTGAAGGCGGCAGGAGTTTCAGCAGTTATCCTGGAGATCATCTGTTACTCTGAATGTGCTGTGGGTTAGTGTTGTGGGGATGGCTGTATCCGGGGGCAGCTTGAAAAGCTGAAATATTGCCAGTTATTTGGCACTATTTCTCTCCGTGTAGGTCTTTGCTTGTGTTTGGGAACAGATGTATTTATTGCTCAAGGTTGAAAGTGAGGAGATAATATGGAAAGAAAAGGAACTTATTACAGAAATCAGATTTCTACAGTAACTTGAGCAATGAAAATTTAGAGTAATTTCACAAAACCCTGGCCAGTACTCTATCGCAGGATGAAGATAGAGTGGCAATGCCACAGCTTCACCCACTCCAGAAAACCTACTGAAGTGACAGGGTGATATGTATGGTATTTGAAGAAATAACCTTAAAATCACTCAAGTCTTACTTGGGTCAAAAGCAAAGCCCTGGTCTTAGAAGTCCTGAAATCTCTTAGAATTTAAGTTCTTACACTCTCATAGTTCTGTGCTCATAACTACGGTCAATTCTCTTAGCCTTGCTTCCCGGTGTAAAATGGAACGAATACTCACCTCTCACAGAAAGGGTTATTTGGAAGAATAAGTATCTGTGAACTTGCTTCATAAATTCAATACAAATATAAACTATCACTGCCAACTAGAAAATTTTTATCATAATCCCATCCCCAATAATCTCATTTTAAAATTATTATTTTTAATTAATAATTTAATAATCATTACTTTTTTTCTGTTGATCAGTATAACCTTGCATTAGCTTTTCTTATATTTCATTGAGTATAAAAACAATGCTAATTTTTAGAACATAATTACATAAGACTTTAAAACAGTTAAAGTCCTAGCAAAAAATCACTTTAGAGTTAGGATCAACTTCTAGTCTTTCTCCTGAATTCTATGTCCTTTCATTGTACAAGAATGTGCACAGAGAGTCATACACAGCAGAACTCTGGGAAGAGCTTAAGTGAGAAACAGCACAGGATGCCTCCCCTTCAAAACCCAACAAAATAAATAGTTACAAACAAAGAACAAAGATAAGATTCAAATGCAAGGAACACAGCAAGCACATTTTAAAGGGCAACACAAACGCTGCAAGGGCTAACTAAATACAAACCATAAAGGCCCAGAGAAAGGAGGAGGCCTGACATTATCCAAACCCATAAGAACAGAGACAAAGGTGGAACAGGGCTAAGTTCATTTAAGGCGTTACATGTAAGGGGATGTTAAAAAACAGACCAGAATAAATACTGCAGAATTATGACACATTACACAAGAATTTTTTTTGTTTGAGACAAAGTCTCACTTTGTCACCACCCTTGGTAGAGTGCTGTAGCTTCACAGCTCACAGCGACCTCCAGCTCCTGGGCTTAGGCGATTCTCTTGCCTCAGCCTCCTGAGTAGCTGGGACTACAGGCGCCCGCCACAACATCTGGGTATTTTTTTGTTGCAGTTCGGGGCTGGGTTTGAACCCACCACCCTCGGTATACGGGGCCAGTGCCCTACTTACTGAGCCACAGGCGCTGCCCATTACACAACAATTTAAAACACCTCTAGAGGCAGCAAATAGAAACAGGATTTTAAAAAAAGAGTCGAGCAAAATATAAATTATAAGATGATTAACACTAATAATGATAGAATGCAGAATAAACAGAAGAAAATGTAGGTGAAGCCATTAGATCTGAAAAACAAAAATTATTAAATTAGAAGAACAGGAGACAACAGAAAGAGTTAAGATCAACTGTTTATAAATCACAGCAAAGGAAATAATCAAATAATCCTTTTCAAATTTGAAAATAAAACAAAGGATATTACTGGTGAGAATAAAAAGAACAGAGTGTGCTTACCATCAGGATAAAACCTTAGAGAGGGAGAGGCTCGTCAGGGGAGAACAACTAAACAGCAAGGAGAGGAAAAAGATCTCGATCTAGAAGGTAGAAAGAGCATGAAAAGATGACACATGACAACTAAGAAAATTATAAACCTTAGCAAAGATGATCATTCTCCACGTTCACCTGATGAAAAATGCCAAGCAACTAATTACCCTGAAGAGTGACTCCTGAAAACAAAGCGCACACGGCACGGGCGGGGTAAGGGAGCAGCACCACGAGGTCACGCGGGTGGCTGGAGTCCAGCAGGGCAGGCTCTGCACTGCACAGGCAGACGGGGGTGAAACAGGGAGTGACCACTCAGGGGTGCGGGGCTGCTTTGGGGGGTGATTAGATAATAGCAGTAGGTGTAAAACTTCGTGAATATATACTAAAAACACCTTTTTCTTGTGAGACAGAGTCTTACTTTGTGGCCCTGGGTAGAGCGCTGTTGTGTCACAGCTCACAGCAATGTCAAACCCTTGGGTTCAAGTGATCTTCTTGCCTCAGCCTCCCTGGTAGCTGGACTACAAGCGCCTGCCACAATGCATGGCTCTTTTTTAGAGATGGGGTCTCACTCTTGCTCAGGCTGGTCTCAAACCTGTAAGCTCAGGCAATCCATCCGCCTTGGCCTCCCAGAGTGCTGGGATTACAAGGTGTGAGCCACCACGCCTGGCCTGAAACCAGCTCCTTAATAGAGAATTTTTCTGGTAAATGAATTATATCAAGAAGAAAAGTGAAAAGAAAGGAAGGAAAGAAGAATAAAGAGAGGTCTCTTTTTTAAAAATAAATTCCCTTTTTCTTCTGGACTGCCATTTCAGGTACTAACACTTAAAAGAGACTAAGGTGAGCGATCCCTTACCGCTGAAGAGCTACCAGCAACCTAGACAGCGCACAAGGGCATGGAGTGAGGAGACTGAGTAGCGCTGGGTTTTGAAAGTAGGGAGACTAGAGAACTGGCATCTGTCTTGGTAACCCCCTTCTCCTGAGAAGGAAAGCTGACAAAGACGCAAAGCAGGAGCCCTGCTAAAGAATCAAAAAGCAGACATCTGGAAAAAACAAAGAGTAACAACTTTTCATAATGTGCAGTTAAGAATAATTAGGTGCAGGTGCATTTAAGAATAATAAACTAGATCAGTAGAAAAAAAAATAGCAGGGCGGCGCCTGTGGCTCAGTGAGTAGGGCACAGGCCCTTTATACTGAGAGTGGCAGGTTCGAACCCAGCCCCGACCAAACTGCAACCAAAAAATAGCCAGGCGTTGTGGCGGGCGCCTGTAGTCAGCTACTTGGAGGCTGAAGCGAGAGAATCACCTAAACCCAAGAGCTGGAGGTTGCTGTGAGCTGTGACGCCATAGCACTCTACTGAGGGTGACAAAATGAGATTTTGTCTCTAAAAGAAAAAAATCAGTAAGTTTAATATGACAACTCATACAAAATCAGACAATGTGAAAAGCAATTCATAAATACCACTAAAACTATTAGTATGGAGTAAAAATAAATAAAATAAGGCATCTAAGTATAACACTTTTCCACAATAATTTCTACACAGGATTGGGGCTAAATTAAAGGTTAATATCTCCCTGATTCTGAATCAATAAAAGAACATAATAAAGAATTAGTTGATGGATTTGATTATATCAATATTTTAAAAGCTTTCAGAAAACAAAGAGTAATACCCACCTTCTAATGGATAAATTGTCCAATAATATGAATATAGTTCCAACATGAGATGAATGAGTAGAACTTAAAACAAAGGTTTAACTTTGTAAATTAACCACGAACAAGGCAACTGTAAGGTTCTATCTGCAACTACATATATACCACCTTACTTCCATTCAATTACAAGTAAGAAAAATATAAGAAGGAACAGAAAAAGCAAATCACACACTATAAAAGTCTTATTTTGTATTTGATCTGGTCATTCCATTTTTGGGAAATAGATTCTAAGAAAATTACTCAAAGGGGCAGGGGCCTGTTATATTAAAAATGTTTATAGTTGTATAATTTCAAAAATAGAGGTAAAACTGAGGCAATTTGAATGACCAACAAATGAAGAACTGTTGTACAAATGACTTGTTTTTAATCAAATTTAATTTTATGTGACATTACATATCAGATTCATAGACACATGAAAAGGGGGAAACAGGATATAACAGGACAGGATAAGCACTAAGCAGGTTTAAAAAGCAAAATAAATCTTTCTGAGAACAGGTTCAGCACAGCAAAGGGAGCTTCAGCCGCGGGTAGGAGGGAGAGTGGGCAGTGGGCAGGAGCCTGCAGAAGAGAGGATGGTCGTGCTCCATGAGAAGCAGAAATTTGGCTTTGTTTTATTTTTAGGAGAGTCAACAGCCCCTAGGAATTCAGATGAGGTCATCCCAGAGAGACTATATGGAACACAAGACGGCCTAAGAACTAAGAACAAGAGGTCAAAGACTTGGAAAAACCAGAGGCATGTCAGCAAAGAAATGAAGGTAATTTTTAAAAAAGGAAATGGCAACTTTGACTGGGAAGGAGTCCTTCAGGAAAAAGCTACCAGTCCAGGGACGGCACATTAGGGAGCGTGGTGGTGGGGCGCCCACGTCCAGCTGCAGTGAGGGAGGGGAGCGCAGGAGCAGAGAGAGCAGTACAGACCACTGCGAGGGCTGCCGCCAAGGGCAGGGCCCAGAAACATTCGGGGCTAGATCAATCGACCAGAACTACAGGACAGAGTAACAAAAACTGATGTTTTCCGATAAGTGCTTTAGAGCAAAAGGCTGTTGCTGATTTTAAAAATCTTTTGTCCTTCATTGTGTTGGAAAAAAACTTTTCATGGGAGGTTGGAGAGATGTTGGTCAAAAGATACAAAATTAAAAAAAAAAACTTTCACCACAAAATTGGCTAATACAACTTCAGGAAAATTACAGTATGATTTTTAAGTAACAAAAATAATTAAATTAACCTGTACAAATCCTTATTCACTTGGGAAGTCATTTAAAAGTTAAACACAGATCATCTCAGAAAAAAACATTTAACAAATCCCCTTTCATGAAACAATGAATGAAAGAAAAGGGGCATCTATCAAAAAGCCCCATCTAACATCTAACATAATGGTAAAGACTGGATGCTTTCCTCTTAAGATCAGAAACAAGATAAGGAAGTCTGGCCTCACCACTTTTCTTCAACAATGAATTTGTCCAAGCCAAGGCAGTTAAGCAAAAAAGAAATCAAAAATATCCAAATTGGAAAGGAAGAACAACTGTATTTGTAGATGACATAATTTTATATATAGAAAATCATAAGTGACCCACTAAAAACTCACTAGAATAAATGAGTTCAGCAAGGCTGCAGAATGCAAGATCAATATACAAAATACACAGTATAGAAAAACAGATGCAAAAAATGATCCAAAAGTAAAATTAAGAAAATAATTCTGTTCACTCTACCACCAAAAGGTATAAAACACTTAGGAATAAATTTAACAAAAGAAGTACAAAACTAATATTGTAAAAACTATAAAACATTACTTAAAGAAATTAGGATGTAAATGGAAAAATAGCTCATGCTCATGGATCAGAAAACTTAATTAATACTGTTAAGATGGCAATAATTACCAAACTGATCTATAGATTCAACACAATCTCTATTAGAAATCCATCTGGCTTCTTGACAGAAATTGTCAAGCTGATCCTAAAATCTATACAGAAAATCAAGGAAACAAGAACAGCCAAAACAATGTTGCAAAAGAAAAAGTTATAATAGGACTCAGACTGCTAAATTCCAAAACTTATTGCAAAATAAATATTCAAATAAGTAAGCAAGACAGTGTGGTACTGACACAAAGAAAGAGATATAGGTTGATAGAACAGAACTGAGAATATGGAATTAACTATGTTTTGACAGGACCACAGTGGGAATCAAGGACACCTAGGACAGCCGCGTGCAGAGAGTGAGGCTGGATCCATTCCTCACAGCATAAAACGGATCAGACACCGAAATATAATAGAGCTATAAAACTCTTTGAAGAAAACACAGGGGTAAATCTTTATAAAGCTGAAAATTTGGTAATGGACTCTTCAATATATGACACCAAAAGTATAAGCAATGAAAGAAAAATTAGATAAATTATACTTGATCAGAATTAAAAGACTGTGCACTTCAATGTGCATTATGAAGGAAGTGAAAACACAACCCCCCAAATGGGAGAAAAAAATTGTAAGTCATGTATCTGTTATGGAATTTGTATCTAGAATGTATTTAAAAACTCTCAAAACTCAATTATAAAAAAACAAATACTCCAATTTACCTTTAAATGATTAAACGAAGAATTACCATGTGACCCAAGAAATAAAAACTAAGATCACAGAAACTTGTACACAAATGTTCACAGCAGCCTATTCATAATAGTCAAAAGGTGGAGACAACCCAAAGATTCATCAACAACTGATGAATGGGTAAACAAAATGTGGTATATACAATGCAGTATTTTCAGCCATAAAAATGTAATGAAATAACATGGATGAGCCTTGAAAACATTATGCTAAGTGAAAGAAGTCCCATTTATGATACCATTTATATGAAATATCCAGAATAGGCAAATCTATAGACAGAAAGTAGATTAGCAGTTGCTTAGTGTTGGTGAAAAGGGAGCCAATGTGTTAATAACTAAAGGGCATGGGGTTTCTTGTGGTGATGAAATTATTCTAAAACTGACTTTAATGATTCCACTAAAAAACAATGACTTGTACCATTTAAATGGGTGGATTTTAAAAAGTATAAAGCCCCTTCTTTTTGTTAAGAGTTAAGTCCCTCGGGCAAGAAATACACTAAATGAGCTGAGAGCATACTGTAATCCCAGAAAGTAAGTTGCTAAAAACCCAATTAATTTTAAAATGTTAAAAAATGAATGAATGAATGAATAAAAGTATCTCAAAGGGACAGAGCAGCCAAATGAAAGAACTCCCAACACCCAAAACTGGAATAGTTTGAGCACCAAAAATGAAGTACCATCGACAAAGTAACCCAAATGTAAAATACCCACAAGTTTAAAAACTCTCAAAACTCGTATCTCGCAAGTAGAATGCCAAATAATTCATGTAGCTACTCAAACCTCCTCACACCTTCAACACAGGATACATTTAATGAATTGCTTCCAAAAAGTACATTATGGAAAGGGTAGAAAAAGTTACTTCCCAATGGAGACACGTGACAAACACTACCTCAGCAGGTGATTAAGGTCAACATCAACAGTGCTATGCTGACTATATCCTATCCTCCATAGGAAATGAGAACTGAGAATGGCACTTTTTATCTTTGTGGTCTTCCTTCCCACAACCCAGAACCTCCAATCTAATCATGAGAAAAACATTAAGAAAAATACTCCAACTGAGGAATGGTCTACAGAACATTTAACCAGTCTTCCCCAAAATGGTGACAGTCATCAGAAACAGAGAAAGCCAAAGAAATTACAGAACACAGAAGCCAGGATGATTAAACATAATGTGGTGGGCAGTCCTCGGACTGCTGTCCATTAGGATTTAAATGGAAAAATATCTCATGCTCATGGATCAGAATCTGGATGGGATCCTGAAATAGAAAGAAACAGGATCTTAGGTGAAAACTCAGAAATGTGAATGCAAAAAGTATGGGTCTTAGTTAATACATATGATAATGTATCAGCATTGGTTCATTAAATGTGACAAATATACCATATGGAGACATTAATGTTAGGGAAACTGGATACTGAGTCCACAGAAAAACTCAATCTTCACAATTTTCTGTAAATCTAAAATTATTTTAAAATTAAGAAATTATTTTCAAAAAGTTAATCATTTAGTATTTAAATATGCTGCTTTTTTTTACTGTATGAGTGGTGGTATAGTTTTAAAATTTTGACTTTTTTGAAGAATGTTTAGTGGACTGGAAAATGCTTATATCGTACTGGGTGAAAGAATCGTAACAGTAAACTATACAATGCATGTAATGTAATCCCAATTTTACTGAGGAAAAATGTGCTAAAATGGTGATAGCAGATAATCTTAGGTAGTAATATTACAAGTGAATGCCTTTTACGTCTATGTGGCTTTCTGTATTTTAAAGATTTCCTACAATAAAAAACCTGACAGGATTATCAAAATATATTGTTTATTTGAACATTACAAATTGTACTGAGTTCAGAAAAAGAACAGCTTCATTAACCCTTGAATCAGAGGTGTTTTAGAATTCAGCAATTTTCAGATTTTATAAAGGCAATAAATACAGTGTATACATATTCATATACATCCCTAGCAAAGTCTGGTCCCACACCCAGCAATCCAACACTGACATTTGGCATAATCACACTAAATGGGAAAAATAAAGACTATAAAAAGCCTCATGACAGTTCAGGTCAAGTTCTGCCTTAAACAAGTTAAAAAATAAATCCAAATAAATGATATAGATCTTTAAAAAACAAAAAAAGAGAGAGATCCAAAAAGCTCTGAAACCCTAAAGTTCTCCTGCTGTAGATTAGTAGGAGGCTCCTGGATGAAGAAAAATTCCAAATGCTGAAACCAATTCTAGTGATAATGGGCCCCTCTGTGTGGTTTTTGTGGTGTGAGAGGTACAGACTGTATTTGGAGATGGTAAGACAGCAGACACAGCTAAGGTCAAAGAGAACTCACTTCTTTAGCAAAGAATAAGGAAGAGGTCTCCCATCAGAGGGGAAAGCACAGGGGGCCACTAGACAGCCCTCTGAGGACTGCCCTACCCCAACCATGCCCGGCAACCATGTACTTCTGACATGTCTGCTAACTTGAACTGTATCATTTTACAGCTCTGCTGAGCCTTGGGCATCTAGTCAGAATGCACATGTGTATATTTTAAAAATTTAGACATATACATATGTATACAACAGATTTAAAACCCAAAAAATTATTAGCACTTTTTAAAGAAAAAGTGAACAATTAAATGGTTACAGAAGACAGGAACATTTAACATCAAGCTTCAGTGTTCTTATCCCTTTCAAAATGTTGATACTTATAAACACAATGTAAATAAATATTACCTACTCTTATACTGTAGCAATATGCTTACCTTTTACCATGGCTTTGCTATAATCGGCAATCTAGTAGCCCCTCAAAGTTAGTGGCATTAAGTTCCTGACTATTCCATTAAAACTTAACTTTGTGTCTTAGTCTGTTTGTTCTGCTTTAACAATACCACAGATGGCGTAAATTTATAAAAGAAATGTATTTCTTGCAGTTTTGTAGGCTGGAAGTGGTGAAGGCCTTCTTCTGCATCATTCCAGGCAGAAGGGTAAGAGTTCAAGAAACAGAGAGGGCCCAACTCACTAATTTTTCTTTATTTAAGAGACAGGGTTGTGCTTTGTTGCCGAGGCTGGTCTTGAACTCCTGAGCTCAAGAGATCATCCCACCCCATCGTCTCTCCCAGATAGCTGGACTACCAGCAGGTACCACTACACTCAGCTCAACTTACTTTCATAACAACCCACTCTTGCTATAAGGAATACACTCCCACAATAATGACCTTAATCCATTTACAGGGGCAAGGCCCTAATGACTTAACCACCCCTCAATGGTCTCTCCTCTTAAAACTACCATAATGACAATTTCAACACACGTTTTCGAAGGGATACAGAAACCATAGCAACCCTATTGTGTTTAAGAGTTTTAAAAAGCCAACCATGTGACTATGTGGTGCTAGCCACAATTCCATTACATGACAATCTACACAGATGACTTCCCTAACCTCTAAGTTTCATCCCCTTCCCTTTTGATTGTGGGCCAGTCTTAACTTGCTTCTAACAAACAAAATGGGGTGGAAGTGATGCTCTTGTTTCCTGAGTTTAGGTCATGAAAAGGATTACTTCTCCCTGGTTCTCTTCCTTGGAAAGATGACACTCAAGAGGCCTGTGGAAATGCCTCCATGAGGAGGAAATGAGGCCTAACCCCTACACTTCCATCAACAACAACGAGCACCAACTTGCAGCCACTTGAGTGAGCTGACTTGGAAGCAAATCCACTAGGCCCAGGCAAACTTTCAGACGTTTGTCTGCAGCCCTAGCTGAAATCTAGGCTGCAACCTCATAAGAACTTGAGCCAGAACTATCCAGCTAGGCCCACTCCTTAACTCCTGATCCTCAGAAATTATAAGATTAACACATATTTATTGGTGCTTTAAGTCTCTGTGTTATAGGGAAGTTGTTTTTTTTAGCAACATACAGCAGTGGAATAAGGTAAAACAAGATAAAGGGAAACTATGTGTAACATTAAGTCTGAGAGAGAAACGCGGAGAACATAAAATGTTAACGGATTGCAAATCCAGGGGGTCAATTACAGAGAAATGAGGAAAGTCCTTTTGTAGGCTGTAAGTAGTTTTTTTTTTTGGGGGGGGGGTGTTTTGAGACAAAATCTCACTATGTCGCCCTGGGTAGAGTGCTGTGGCATTACAGCTCACAACAACCTCAAACTCTTGAGCTTAAGCAATTCTTTTGCCTCAGCCCCCAAGTAGCTGGGACTACAGGTGTCCACCCCAACGCCTGGCTATTTGTCTTGTTGTTGTTGTTGTAGTTGTCACTGCTGTTTAGCTGGCCCAGGCCAGGTTTGAACCATGCCACTCTGCATGTGACTGGCACTGTAACCACTATGCTACGAGCACCAATCCTGTCAACAGTCTTTTTTTTTTTAGAGACAGAGTCTCACTTTGTCACTCTTGGTAGAGTGCTATGGCTTCACAGCTCACAGCAACCTCCAGCTCCTGGGCTTAGGCGATTCTCTTGTCTCAGCCTCCGAAGTAACTGGGACTACAGGTGCCCACCACCAAGTCCAGCAATTGTTTTGTTGCAGTTCAACTTGAAATTACTTCACTTTTAAAAGACTGCTAGCAAGGGGCCTGGTGCCTGTGGATCAACGAGCTAAGGCGCCAGCCACGAACACCTGAGCTGGCGGTTCGAATCCAGCCTGGGCCTGCCAAACAACAATGACGGCTGCAACCAAAAGATGGCCGGGTGTTGTGGCGGGCGCCTGTAGTCCCAGCTACTTGGGAGGCTTCGCTTGAGCCCAGAAATTGGAGGTTGCTGTGAGCTGTGAGGCCACAGCACTCTATC
>CAUYON010050375.1:0-27524 GCA_963573935.1 Arctocebus calabarensis
ATAAAGATGAAATAATAATAGATTTCTCAGAAATTCAAAAAATGAATTTTGAATTCATTTGTAATATTCATTTAATGAATTTACAAGATTTAATGAATATTTGATGAATATTACAAGAAACTTTATTCTCAGAAATATGAAAATCTGAAGGAAATTGACCAATAATTGGAAGCACACCACCATCCAAGTCTTAGCCAGAATGAAGTGGAAATGTTGAACAGGCCTATATCAAGTTCTGAAATAGCACCAACTATACAAAATCTCCCTAAAAAGAAGAGCCCGGGACCAGATGGCTTCACATCAGAATTCTACCAAACCTTTAAAGTGGAACTAGTACCTATATTATGCAACCTATTCCAAAATATAGAAAAAGAAGGAATACTACCCAACACATCTATGAAGCAAACATCACCTGGATCCCCAATCCTGGAAAAGACCTAACAAAAAAAGAAAATTATAGACCAATATCATTAATGAATATTAATGCAAAAATATTCAACAAGATCCTAGCAAACAGAATCCAGCAACACATCAGACAAATTATACAACATCACCAAGTGGTCTTTATCCCAGGGTCTCAAGACTGGTTCAATATACATAAACCTGGTTCAATATACATAAACCTACAAATATAATTCAGCACATAAATAAATTAAAAGACAAAGACCATATGATTCTCTCAAATTGACGCAGAAAAAGCTTTTGATAATATTCAGTATCCCTTCATGATCAGAACACTTAAGAAAATTGGTATAGAAGGGAGATTTCTTAAACTGATAGAGGCCATCTACAGTAAACCTACAGCCAATATCATATTGAATGGAGTTAAATTGAAATCATTTCTACTCAGATCAGGAACCAGGCAAGGTTGCCCATTGTCTCCACCACTCTTTAACACTGTAATGAAAGTTTTAGCCATTGCAATTAGAGAAGAAAAGGTGATCGAGGGTATCCATATAGGATCAGAAGAGATCAAACTTTAACTCTTTGCAGATGATATGATTGTATATCTGGAAAATACCAGGGATTCTACTACAAAACTCTTAGAAGTGATGAAGGAATACAACAGTGTCTCAGGTTACAAAATCAACACTCATAAATCAATAGCCTTTATATATACCAACAATAGCCAACCTGAAAAAAGAGTCAAGGATGCTATTCCATTTACAGTAATGCCGAAGAAGATGAAATATTTGGGAGTTTACCTGACAAAGGATGTGAAAGATCTAGATAAAGACAACTATGAAACTCTAAGAAAACAAATAGATGAAGATGTTAACAAATGGAAAAACATACCATGCTCACAGCTGGGAAGAATCAATATTGTCAAAATGTCTATACCACCCAAAGCAATATACAATTTTAATGCAATACCTATTAAAACTCCATTGTCATATTTCAAAGATCTCAAAAAAAATACATCATTTTATATGACATCAGAAAAAGAAAACTTCAAATAGCCAAGAGATTACTCAGAAATAAAAACAAAGCAGGAGGAATCATGCTACCAGACCTCAGACTATACTGTAAATCGATAGTGATAAAAACAGCATTGTACTGGCACAAAAACAGAGAGGTAGATGTACAGAACAGAATAGAGAACCAATAAATGAATCAAGCTACTTACAGTTGTTTGATCTTTGACAAGTCAATTAAAAACATTCAGTTGTGAAAAGACTCCCTATTTAACAAATGGTGCTCAGTGAATTGGCTGGGGACCTGTATAAGACTGAAATTGGACCCACACCTTTCACCTTTAAAGACTCTCATGGGATTAAATATTTAAACTTTAGACATGAAACTATAAAAATACTAGAAGAAATTGTAGGGAAAACTCTTGAAGGAATTAGCCTGGGTGAATATTTTATGAGGATGATCCCTGGGACAATTGAACCTGCATCAAAAAATAGACTACTAGGACCTGATCAAATTAAAAAAGCTTCTGCACAGCCAAGAACACAGTTAATAAAGCAAGCAGATATCCCTCAGAATGAGAGAAGATATTTGCAGTTTATGTCTCTGAAATGTTTAATAACCGGAATCCACAGAGAACTCAAATGTATGAGCAAGAAAAGAACAGGTGATCCCATCTCAGGGTGGGCAAGGGACCTGAAGAGAAACTTCTCTGAAGAAGACAGGCGCACGGCCTACAGACACATGAAAAAATTCT
This sequence comes from Arctocebus calabarensis, assembly GCA_963573935.1. Classification (NCBI taxonomy): domain Eukaryota; kingdom Metazoa; phylum Chordata; class Mammalia; order Primates; family Lorisidae; genus Arctocebus; species Arctocebus calabarensis. Next base: position 2,171 of record CAUYON010050375.1, read on the forward strand.
CATCATACCTAATCATCAGAGAAATACAAATCAAAACTACTTTGAGATGTCATCTAACTCCAGTACGATTAGCCCACATCACAAAATCCCAAGAGCAGAGATGTTGACATGGATGTGGAGAAAAGGGAACACTTCTACATTGCTGATTGGAATGCAAACTAATACAGTCCTTTTGGAAAGATGTTTGGAGAACACTTAGAGATCTAAAAATAGAATTGCCATTTGACCCTATAATTTCTCTACTAGGCATATATCCAGAAGAACCAAAACCACATTATAACAAAGATATCTGTATCAGAATGTTTATTGTAGCCCAATTCATAATTGCTAAGTAATGGGAAAAGCCCAAGTCCCCATCAACCTATGAATGGATTAACAAATTGTGGTACATGTATACCTTGGAATACTATGCAGCCTTAAAGAAAGATGGAGACTTTACCTCTTTCATTTTTATACAGATGGAGTTGCAACATATCCTTCTTAGCAAAGTATCTCAAGAAGGGAAGAAAAAGTATCCAATGTACTCAGCCCTACTATGAAACTAATTTATAGCTTTCATATGAAAGCTATATCTCAATTACAGCACAAGAATATGGGGACATGGGCAAGGGAGGGGAGGGGAGGAGAGAGGATGGGTGGAGGAAGAGTAATTTGTGGGTCCACACCTATGGTGAATCTTAGAAGGGTACAGGTGAAACTTACTAAATGTAGAATATAAATGTCTGAACACAATAACTAAGAAAAGGCCATGAAAGCTATATTAACCAGTTCAATGAAAATATTTCAAATTTTATATAAAACCAACACATTGTACCCATGATTACATGAATGTATGCAGCTATGATTTAATTAAAAAAAGAAAATAACATACAGTTGTCTCTTTATACTAATCTATCAGAATTACATTTTCGTACCACTTAATATTCTTCTACATCATGAATAACCACTATTCTATTCTTTTTTGTAAGTGTTTAACTTTGAAAAAAATCCACATATAAATTATGCATATTTGTCTTTCTTGTCTAGATTATTTCATTTAACATCCTCCAGTTTCATCTACATTGTCAAAAAAGTCTTCTTTTTTAATATGAATACATCTCCATACTAAGCATACATATTCTTGTCATCTATTGACAGATATTTGGATCATTTCCATATCTTAGCTATTGTGAATGATGCTGGTATAAATGTGGGCGTGCAAATTTCTCTCAGAGATACTGATTTTATTTCCTTTGCATATATACCCAGAAGGAGGATGGCCAGATGATAAAGTAGTTCTATTTTTGTGAGAAACTTCCATCCTGTTTTCCATTTTGCATTTCACATTAAAGTCCACGATCCGTTTTGAGCTAATATTTTTGTGTGAGAGATAAGTTATGAGTTCTGTGTCTGGGTAAATTTTATTTCTCAATAAGGACTTTGAATCTATCACCATTTACTGAAATATTTTTCTTTCTCCCTTTAGTCACCTTTGCACCTCTGCCAAAAATCATGGAACTATATTTGTATCCTCTCTATCTAGGCTCTTTATTTGTTTCTATTGATCTAGAGGCCTATTCTTCCATCATCCCATACTACACTGATGTGCTGTGGCTTTATACATACTGAAATGAGATCATGTCTAACTTTGTTCTTCTTCACTATTGTGTTGCCCATTCTGGGATTTTTTTGCCTGTCCATATAAACTTTGAATCTATGTGTCAGAATCTACAAGATAGCTAGCTGGGATATTGAATTGGGAAAACTATTCCTTTCAAACTGTGCTTCTTTTGTTGGAAGATTTCTGCTCCTTCACAGGTGAAAAGTCATGAAGGTTAATCCTTTATATCTTCTTCCCGTGTGTTAGAGTTTTATATTCTTTTTATCTTGCTGTTATTCTAGAACAGCATTCTCAGCAGTTTCCATTGAGCTCTATTTATAAGAATATAAATGTCCATATACACTTTCCATCTTCTTATAATTATGTAGAAACTGTGCCATAGTAGTAAGTATTTAGGAATTAGGCTCCAATTCATGCCCTCCTTCATGCAAAGTCAGAATAGGGAAATTATGCACTTTGAAATGCAATGGGACTTCAGGAGACATGTGATGTAGAATAACTAAAAATGTCCTCTTTCAATTTGTCTTAATCAGAACAGGCTGTCTATGTTTCGTTGGATATTCCAATACAGAGCAAATTATTGTAATTATGCTAGAAGTGTTCATGAGCCAAACTAAGAAATATTAGCATAAAAACAGCAAGTTGAGAACATTACAAATAGGAATGTATGAAAATATATTTTGAAACATCAAGTCACATGAAGATATCTTAGCTTCTAGTTTTCAAGTATTCTTCTGAAATGTTGACCTAAGGACATAGGTCAACAGTAATATCTTTAATATCAGTAACAAGGGAAATCAAATTGATTATTTTTATTAATTTAAGGGCATCTGATACAATTAATTGTGAATATAAATGCAAACATATGTAAATTGTTACTTATTTTTGACAGGTAACACTAATCATTTCAGGAAATAAAATATTTGTAACTTTAGATTTAATACACTTAAAAATAACAATTTCTTAATTGCGGTCACAAATTTAGGTAAGGAAAAAAATCCCAGGTATTAGAATCTCCAATTTATATCAATACATTTTAAATATTTTAGATGTGACTATTTATTATCTAAGCAATACAGATACTCTTTATAGACAAAAAAATGCATGCTACTTGCAATAGTCAAGTCAGATTTATTGTCTTAGTAGTATTTGCAGATTAATTTTCTCCACTCAGCTTCAAAGCCACTTGCTCTCTCTTTTGTTTTTCTTTCTTTCTTTTTTTTTTTTTTTACTACATTGCCTTTTCACTGCTGTTTTATTTTTATTTGCTAGAATTGGTAATAAATCTCTTCTAATAAAACTATTTGCTAAAACAGTAACTATCTTTTGTAGCAATTTAGAGGAAAAGAATTACAATTCAATATTGTATCCATTACTATCACTAAAGTATTTGACATTTTAAACACATAAACTGTGATAGCATCAACTTAAATATGTAATCTAGATCATTTAAATAATATCCTTAGTCTAATATCTAATATTTGGATTATATATTTCCTCTGTCATTTGTGAGATGCTGTCCTCTTTTGCCAAGCTAACTTAAAATTGTATGTTAAAAGCAGTCTTAGTCAATCTATTTTATTTAGTCATATTTGAAAATTCTACAGTAAAATTGCAAGCAAACATCACACTGGAATTTTTTCAGATTCAATACATGAAACATCTTGTAAAAGCTTTTAGAAACTTCTGAGAGATAATGACTTTGCTATGAACGTAACTATAAAATTGATCATAGCAGAGATTATAGACCACTTGGCAATCATCATAAAAGGGAAAAAGGTCCAATATTAAGTAACATCAGGCTAGAAATTTCATCAATAAATCTTTTTAATTATATGAAGCATTTTGAACATTTTTATTTTTAATTATTTTGAGTAAATAATAGTTGTATATATTTATAGGGTACATGCAAATGTTTTGATGCAGGCATACCTTGTTAATAAATGAAGTCAGGGTAATTAGTTTATCCATAATCTCAAGCATTTATCATTTCTTTCTTTTTTTTTTTTATCATTTCTTAATGGTAGGAACATTCCATTTCCATTCTCTTAGTCATTCTAAAGTATATCCTAACTTGTTGATTAGTGCTATCAAATATTGTCCATTCTATTTTACTATGAAACTCTATTTTTGCACCCACTAACCATCCCACTTTGATGTGAAATATTCAAATAAACTCCTGCTACTGATGGCTGACTATTCTAGTTCATATAAAGCCCAATAAAATACTATGGACAGAGTTGTGCCCTCTCAAAATTAGGACATTAACACTCTAACCTTCAATGTAACTGTATTTGGAGCTAGGGCCTTTAGAAGGTAATTAAGATTAAAATTGAGTTCATGAGAGTGGGAACCTAATACAATTGGTGACTTTAAGAGAAGAGGAAAAAAGAGACATCACCCTCCATTCACACATAAAAAGGTAATGTGGGTGCACCATGACAGAGCAGCCACCTACGAGCCAAGAGAACAGACCTCAGAATGAAACTGACTGTGCTGGCACTTTGACCTAGTACTTCCCAGCCCCTGGAGCTGTAAGAAATACATTTCTGTGGTTTAAGTCACTCCCTAGTCTATGGTGTTTCTCTGTGGCAGCTCAAGCAGATTAATATAATGCATTATATAATAAAACCGAGTTATATTACAAGATAGAATATATTAGTATATATATATTTTTTCATAAACTATGGTTTCCAATCAGGATAAATGTCCTCAGAATTTTTATGCTGTCCACTCTATAAAATTAAGCAAATGTTGAAATTTTTGCATTCACTTTGAAAAATATTTCAAATAATTGATGTTATTTTCATTGAAAATACAATGTTACACAATTTAACTATATCTAGTAAACAGGCTGAATTAATGAATTGTGAGAAAAGTCAGGAATTTTCTTTCCCAACACAAGAACGATGACAAGATAAGAGAGCAAGAAATGAAGAAGACTTTTAGAGTTGTACAAAGAAACTGAAAAGCATTTGTTCTAAACATCCAAGCATGTGTAGTTTTGGTTGAATAACATTATCAAAGCAAAAAGTAAGAAGAAAGAAAAACTGGCCATTAGAAAGTGCAAGATATATTGGACCACAGTATTAACAATTGTTTGTCTACTCGTCATTCTTAATTAACTGTGAATAAAATAAAAGTTCTGGGGTACTTAAGTCTTGATATTCTCAATCTCTTGTTACCAGAATTTCTTTCTCCAGTAGGTCCTTGGTCTCAGGGTTTCAAAGAATGAACCCACTGACTATAGATCAGTGGTAAGATAGGATTTTATTAGAAAAGAATACAGAAGAAGTAAAAAGCACCAGAGTTTCTGGATAGAGGAACTTAAAAGCCTCAGAGCTTTCAGCAGAGTGAAAGACTCAAGTGGCGATTCTCCACGTGGATCCTTTGTCTAGGCATTAATAACTGTTGTTGACAAATGAATGAATGCAGTTCCTCCAGTGTGGGACAAAAGGTCAGAGTTTTCCTTTCATGAAATTGCCCAGGCCTAGGAATACTAGGGTCTCTTGTCCAGTCTTGAATGGGGGAACTCTGTATCATTCTCAAGATCATATATTATGTGAGCTCTTCCTAGAACCTAAGTCTGGAGTATTTACAATGCTTTGAAATCTATTGAGTAACATAAGTTTCATTAGATTTCTTGTGCATCACCTAGAGTTAAGTAAAGATCACCCAGAACAGTGGATAGAATCCAAAAACAGTTATATTTTGATATTGTTTACTAGACAAGTAAAATATGTTTTGCTCCCAAGTGAATATACAGTAGCTTCAAACTAGATGTTGAGTAAAGATTACAGTGCATCTTTAATATCTTTGAAAGAATGTTTAGAAAATGTAAATAATAAAAATCGTACATAAGAATCATGGGAGAGAAAGACATGCATAGTGATCTCAAGGACCAAATTCTATAATATTTAGTTCAGAAAATGTGGATTAATAATTTTCCAAGCCAAATTTGATGAATGGTAGACATGAACTAGATTATTACTCTTAGGCTTGGCTTTAGAACCATTAATAAATTAAAATGTTATTGGTTATATCTTAGAAATGTTCTCCATAGACTATTCTTAAACCACTTTTAATAATATATAATTCACATGCTGCACACTCAGACATTTAAAGTGAACAATTCACTATTTGTTGTTTTGTCTGTGGTTGTTTGATATGCATGAAAGTTGTGAAACCATTACTGTAATTTAACTTTAGAATATTTTCATCACCTTCTGAAAAATTCCAGAGTTTATTCTACTTTCAGATTGCCATGAAAAGAGTTTGAAAGTTACCAGTCTTATTCTAGCACAAGAAAGAAACTGAACAAATTGAAAAATCAATGACTTTTCTTGAGCCCATTAAGTAACTGAGGTTCCAGGGCAAACTACCATTAAGAATATTAGAGACAGATAAATTCAGAGTGGCATAGCTAAGATCTACTTATCTGGACAGCAAGTTGCTAAAGTCATGTACTGATAGGAACACGTAAATGGCAACTTTGGTGAATTACTAGAGACAGTGTGGGCTAGTATGGGAGTGAGAAAGTCTTGGGAGCTACAATCTTAGAGATCCCTACCACGTATGTGGTGATACTACCAAGAACTCCACCAGGTTTGTACTTGATGAAGATCTTACAAAGATGTTTTTGTGCTTTATGTGAGGCAGGGGAGCAGAGTGATTATTTAAAGTCAAAATATTGACTCTCCAAAAGAAAATATACATGGTTTTTCTACCTAGAGGAAAGTATTTCTTCCCACATCAGACCCCCTCTGGACTTTCTTTTTTTTTTTGAGACAAAGCCTCAAGCTGTCACCCTGGATAGAGTGCTGTGGCCTCACAGCTCACAGCAACCTCCAATTCCTGGGCTCAAGAGAGTCTCCTGCCTCTGTCTCCCAAGTAGCTGGGACCACAGGCGCCCGCCACAACGCCCGGCCATTTTTTGGTTGCAGCCGTCATTGTTGTTTGGCAGGCCCGGGCCCGGGCTGGATTCAAACCCGCCAGCTCAGGTGTACGTGGCTGGCGCCATAGCCCACTGAGCCACAGGCGCCAAGTCCCCCTCTGGACTTTCTATGTTGATTATGAAATGGAGGGGGAAGACAGAAATACTAGAGACATACATGAACAGCACAGCTCAGAGACACACGCCCACCAAAGGAGTGAGATCTAATCATAACATTGTAGAATAAATCCCATTAATTATACCTGCACAGTCTTTCATGAAGATAGGCTTAGATAAATTAAAAAGACAAGTTGCAAATTTCTTGGAAACTACTTACAAATTTTAACAGAGGTATTATTGATATGGTAAGTGGGCAGACATTATGAAGTCACATAACATGTTCAAGTACAACAATAGAAAGCACAAAAGAGAAAAGGAAAAAAGGGAATGAAGAGATATCAGTTAGAATTATAACACATAACAGATATTAAGGCAGGGATATAGTCCTTTTGTGTCTCTCACAATTTGTGTTGCAAACAGAGCATTTTAAATTATTGCATTGTAGCAGCCCTGCCTATTGACCTTCTTTGGGGTTTGTTATCACGGATGTTTTCTTTGTTTCTGTTTCAATGATTTGGCTGGGCTATTTTACCAAAATCCCTTTACTTTGTTTTCTGTAGCCTCTAAAACCAATTCCCAGAAAGCACAATCGTGGTCACGTCCGTAGTCTGTCTGTCCGATTCCTCACTTCTACTCCCAGAAATGGTTTTGTATATATTGCTTGAGCTCCTTTTCCCAGACCCCTCCGTAAGACTTCTGGATGATCTGACTTTACTGGTGTCCGATAGCGGCTGTGTGCTCTGTTATTTCACGTTACCTCGGGGCATCCCAATTGCTCCACAGTCTGATCTACCCATTTACAGAAATGGTTTCGAGATCAATCTTTGTGACATAGAGTAATTCTCTAAGGAGGGCCCTTTTGTGTGTCACTGTTTTCTTCCTTCTACTAAACATTTTAGCCTCTTTATCATTTCACTTATTGCTACCTTGGAATGAACCCTTAATTCCTTACCACCAATATCCCTGTGGTTTTCACAAAGACCTGAGGCTTGAAGTTCCCTAAGCTTTTTTTCAAACAAATTATTTTCTGTGAGAGAACTACAGAACTCTGTTCTTCCAGCTTGCCTCTCTCCCTGGGAAGATTATACCACTGATTACCAGAATCAGAGGGTATACAGTGACCTGCTTCTTTTGTGGTGATACCTCTGTTCCATTAGTGTGGTGCTGAGTGGGGAAGATTAGTCTTTAATCTTCTCCTGTCATGGAACTGCCATGTTTAGAGTCAGTTGGGGTGAAAACAATCACGGCCCATGTCCTTGGCCTGCCATGTCTGCAGTAGAGTTTCCGCACTACCAAGTAGAGGCTGGGTGGAGGAAGGGAACCCCATCTATTTCAGTTGTGTTTTCCTAAAATACAGCTTCTGCAGCATGGGGCTGGAGAAGATAAATATGTTGGTCACTTGTTCCTCCTGTAAGAACCTTCTCCCAGACTAGGCACTATGGTGAGTGTGGCCTCATCTTGGCTAGACCTGCCTAGGTAAAGCTTTATTGCACTTAGCCGAGAATAGTTTAAGAAGCATGTTTTATATAAAATTAAGGCAAGGAAATGCTAAGTTAATTTTTACATATGAGAAAATACCAGTAGGCCTGGCGCTATGGTGTCAGAGAGAAATGCACTCAGTTAAATTCAGGTGAGGCAGGCAGACCTGGTAGTTCAGGGGAGTACGAGTCCGGTAACTATGTTTGGACAAAGATGTAAATGACTAATCAAAGCTTTACCTTTCTACCTAGAAATTTAATAATAAAAATAAAATTTAAATTAAATGAATATTACTATAATGGGAGAATTAAGGTTTGCTAATAACAGCTAGCAAATTATTTGAATGAAAGAAGGGCCTTTGACCATACTAAAATAGAACCACAGAGAAAATTTCTCATTTCATAAAATACTTGTCTAGTTATTTATGTAATTAAACATAATTACCAGTTCCATGGCTAGAAAAAAGAGCCCCAGAAAAAGCTGAAGCTCAATTTTGAATCAGCTGTTTCAAATGGGGTTTGGATTCTGAGTATATATTGTCTGATTCAAACTACACGAATTCATCTGTTTGGCATCTGTGTTGTCTCAGCCTATGATGACTAAGCTGCTTACCACTTACTACTGTGGCTGCTGCCTGGTAGAGCAAGTTGGTCTTGATCCTCAGGGAGAATTACTTACTTATTTTTTTTTTTGTTAATTAAATCCCTATTTACTTTCCAATATAATATTTATTCAACAAACCTACAAGTGTTACATAAAAATATTAGATGCCAGCCTAAGAAATTCATAAATGACATGTTCAAAAAAAAAAATCTCATAAAGATCCAATTTTAGGAGCATTGTCTGAGTATAATTATGTGTCTTAAAACAGTAAATATTTCTAAGACATCTAGGGACAGAAAAAGTAGTTAACTTGTGATCCTTTCTGCTAACAAAAATGGACATAAATCCTCTCTATTTGCATTTTAATCATGTCCTTTTCACCTCACCATCATCTTGAGATAAATTAGGCATGCCACACATGTGCGAGTGTTACGAATTATAATAAAGGTGATAAAGGACAGCTAGTTTCCTTTGTAAGTATGAGGTGGTGAAGTTAGACCTTCAGTTGTTATGGCAACCTTCAATTAATGAAAGTATCATCAAAGTCATCTCTCTACAATATTTAATAAGTTATTTCCATTAAATATGATTGAATGTTCCTTTCTGAATTCAATGACAGAGCTGAAGTTAAAAGCCGTATTAGAAAAAATGAAAATAGATATATTGTCTATTGTTTAATGGAGAAAAATCTATCAAAACCTTCTCTTAAGATTAAATTATTTAAAGATAGCTGCAGCTATGTTGCTAATAAAATAGTAATAGCTTTTACATAGTGAGCCTTTCATGTAGATTTATGAATCGTTACAGGTTTTCCATTAGGCCTGTAGGTAAGATATGGTGGTGGTGGTGGTGATGATGATGACTGGCAAAAAAAATATGCTAACATTAAAAGTCTAAATGGTAAATAAATATTAACACATCATTTTATTTTTATCAAAATTATTCCCTCTCACAGATTTATGAATATAAAAAAATTTGTAAAGCCAAAGATTATAATGTCACTGGGTATGGCTTTGAGAAGTAAAACTTGAATTTAAAATAGCTGCTATCATATCAGCATGATATGTTTTCCCATCTGCTTGCATCCTCTGAAATATTCCGAAATAAACAAAAAAATAAAAAAATATAAAAAATAGCTACTACTGACAGAATTACAGTTCATATCATACCAAAAATTCTCAACAAAAATATAAGGCATTTTTTTATGAGCCAATTTTATTGACTAGGAGAATTTTACACCAAGAGTGCTAATTAAAGTAACATTTTAAGGATTACACCATTACCTATGTAAGAGAGTAAAGATTTGTGCTAAGTCTGTGTAGTACCACAATCTGTCTTCTATCAGACCATGATCTTGCCTTAGAATTATTTTGAAGTTCCAACCTAAAATAAATATAACATTTATAAGTCTACAAACTACTTCCATAAAATTCTAGTGCCATTTTAACTACTTATAGTATAATAAAAAAGAATATCTGAGTTTATTAGCTATAAGCTAATAATGCTTCAAGTTTAATGTTTGATTCCTGAAATCTCCTTGGACCACAACTTAGGATAATTCAAAAAGTAACTGGAGCATGATTATGAAAGAACATATTCTGTGATCAGTGGTCAGCATTGTGAACCTTGGGAAGAAAGCCAAAAACTAAAACTTGGAATAATAGGATTGTTTAGTGACAAAAATGTTAATAGAGACCAAGAGGAACATGTCTTAACTACACAAAGCCTTTTTATTTTTACATTTTATATTAAAATAAACTACCAGAAAATGAAATTGAAGTAATCTTTTCTTATGGCCATAAAAAGGAGGGCTGATTCTGTTTTAATCTATATGTGTAAAATTGGAATGCTAAATAAATATTCTTTCTGCAGCAACAAGAGTGAATGCGTTTAAAACAGAGACTGGGGCTGCAACCTTGGTTTCTCTATATTTTAGCTAAATTCCTTAAATGACTGTAATATTTTGAAATTTAGCATACTAATGTTGCACTTACTATGTGCTAGACACACCAGCAATATATGCTTTACACACATTTTGAGGTAAAAAAATGTACTTTGGTTAAAATTAACCTCTTCATTCTGTTTACCTTTTGAAATGGAAGGATAATGCCAACCTCCTAGTTTTATGCTGAGAAGCTGATGGAGGTGGTAGGCACTTTATAAAAGCCAGAGGCATATTGACAGATAATTCTGGATTTGAATTCCCATTTTTTCCATAATGAATTACATACATTTGCTTTCTTAGTCAAAACACTTTGGGCCTCAGTTTTACATTTGTATGTTGACAAACAATAAAGTACTTGCTCTATAAGATTAAGATTAAATCATCGTAATTCTTTATGAGATTAAGTCATCTTTATTCAGTCATCTTAACATGGTACCTGATCAATAGTGTTCCAATTAGTATTATTTATTATTATTACTAAAATGTTAATGATATGTGTAAACCCATTGGCACATAAGAGTTACTTAGCAGAGCTTCATTAATAACTTCATTCCTTATGCAGACTTACTGCTATTGACTATACAACAAATAATATGAACAAATGATAGCACTGAAGAGATCGTGATAAAGATAATTAAAATTAGTTCAGTTTCATCACTATTTCATGCTTCCTTCTTTCTCCTCCTTCTTTAAGAATAATATTTATTGAATTTTCTGCATGTATTAAATTATTAATCTTCCCCACGATTACTTGAGAAAACTGCTATTATTATCCTCATTGCATACATGAAGAAACAAAAGCAAAAAAGAGGTTAGAAAAGTTACCCAAAGACCAATCAAATACTTGGCTGTAATAAGTGTCAGAAAACTATAAATAAGTAAAATATTGTACAAGGAGTTATTGATGAATAAAGCATAATGTTTATGAGTAATAATTATTAATGCTGATAAAATTTAGTACAGGGGTGTGATATTAAACTAATTATTCTTATTCAGATGATTCAAATTTAAAACCTACCTTTAAATTATACTATAAGACTATAGTAACTAAAATAGCATGGTACTGATTCAAAAATAGATGAGAGACTAATGGCATAGAATAGAGAACCCAGAAATAAAGCCACATGCTTATAGCCAAATGATCTTTGACAAAGTTGACAAGAACATATACTGAGGAAAGTATACCCTTTTCAATAAATGGACCCAGGAAAATTGAATTGCAATCTGCAGAAAATGAAAACTATACCCCTATCTTTTGCCATATGAAAACAAAACAAAACAAAATAAAACTGAAGGTAGGCCAAAGATTTGAACTTAAGACATGAAAATAACAAAAATATTAGAAGAAAACCTAGGAATAAATCTTTTGGACATTGACCTATGACTAAGATCCCAAAAGCAAGTGGAATAAAAATAAAAATAGTGAAATGTTACTTAATTAAAATCTTCTGAACAGCAAAAGAAATAATAAAAAAGAGGTAATAGACGACATGTAGAATGGGAGAAAAAAATTACAAACTATACATGCAATAAAGGACTAATTTAGAATCTACAACTCAGCAAGAAAAAAAAACAAGGAACCTCATTAAAGAGAGAAAATTACATGAACAGGTACTTTTTAGGAAAGAACAAACAAAAGGCTAAAAAGCATATGAAGCAATGTTCAACATCAGTACTCATCAGAGAAATTCAAATTTAAACTATACTAAGATATCATTTTACACCATAGGAATGGCTATTATTAACAAAAATTGACTACAATGTTATTTAAGTGGTGAGGATAACAAACAAAGTGGTGAGTGGTAACAAAAGAACACTTATACACTGTTGTTGAGAATGTAAATTAGTATAACCTTTGTGGAGAACAGTATGGAAATTTCTCAAAGAACTATTTTACTGAAATTGTTCCCTAAATACAAGAAGGATGGGATTCTCTGTAACTCATTTTATGAGGCCAGTGTCACCCTGATACCAAAGCTAGGAGAGGACACAACATAAAGAAGAAAACTACAGTCAATATCTTTTATGAATCTAAATGCAAAAACCCTAAACCAATTAATTGGAAAATTTATAAACTCATTAATATCATATAATTCACCAGAGACACAAGGAACATTCAATTGCCAATTGTAAAGATATGGGATCAACCTAAGTTCCCCAAAAGTGTTGAGTGCATACAGAAAATGTGCTTTAGAAATATACCATGGACTAATAGCCATAAAAAAGAATGAAATAGTGTCTTTTGTAGAAACCTGGATGGAATGGAGGCCATTATCCTAATTGAAGTAACCTGGAACAAAATCTAAGCACCACATGTTCTCATGTATAAGTGAAAACTAAGCAATGGGTATGCATTATCATACAGTGACATAAGGACATTACACACTCAAGGGGAGTGTAGAGGGTGTACAGGCTGAGAAACTACCTATAAGGTACATTGTACACTATTCAAGTGATGGGTACATTAAAAACCTTGACTTTTCCACTGTAACATTCATTTACCTAACAAAAAAATCATTTGCATACCCTAAGATCATTAAAATAAAATGACTATTTTTCAATTAGTATTTTATTATTTTTCTTTAAAATATTCTTTTATCATTTTTTCACTAACTGGTAGTAATGAATTACTTTGCTTATGTCTCCTGAGAATACCTTGCTTTTTTTCACTATCTTTTGAAAGACATTTTTCTGTATATAAAAATCATATGGAAATCATAAATATCCTATGTGACTTATTTTTCTCTGTTACACCTCAAAGAAGTTCATCCTAAGTCTTTGGCTTACAAACATTAGGGTTTGAAGTCTTCTCTTTTCTTGTATTTGTTCATTTGTAACAAGTAAGTGAAATGTTTGTACTTTGTTTACAGATGTTTGTGTGTTGAATGGCTTGAAAAAAAATCTGTGAAGTCAGTCAGTACGGTATATTACAGAAGTGAATTTCACTAGGTTTTTTTTTTTTTTTTTAAAAACAGAGTCTCACAATCTGTCTTCCGGGGTAAATTTGCATGGACTCAGCCTACCTCACAGCAATCTCAAACTCCTGGGCTCAAACAATCCCCCTGCTTCAGTCTCCCAAGGAGATGGGACTACAGGCACACATTACCACACTCGACTAATTTCTCTACTTTTTTTTTTTTTTTGTAGAGATGGGGTCTTGTTTTTCTTTCGGCTGGTTTCAAGGGACCCTCTTACCTCAACTTCCCAGAAGCTAGGATTACAGGTGTGAACCACCATGCCCAGCCAATTTTATTTGTTCAATGTATACACATTCATCACTCAGGTTCAAATTCTACAATGAACCATGACTATCCCAAAAGATTATTTCAAATTTTTCAGTAGGTGGGCCTGTATTATTGTAAAAGTCTGATAACAAATTAATAAGTAAAAGCAAATATATGTTATACATATACATATATACTCATTATATTTTAAGTATGAAATGACTGATTTCCTTAAGGACTAAGTATTACAGTTAATTCTCTGGCCTTTCAATTTGCCACTTCTTGTTTTATTTTTATGAACAATGAATGAATGCACAGCCTCATTTCTTCAAACACATGTTTTGGTTTGTGAATATATTTCAAAAAGTTTTTTTTCAATTTCCTTGTTTATTTTTTATTTTTATTTCTTTGCTTTAGTTTGTGTGTGTGTATTGAGACAGGGTCCCATTACACAGAGTCCCAGTACATGCCCCTGAGCAGAGTGCAATGGCATCATAGCTCACTGCAACCTCAGACTCCGCCTCTGAGGCCGCTAGGATTAAAGGGCTCACCATGGTGTTTGACTGTGTTTTTCCATTTTTTTTTTTTTTAGGAGTCAGGGTCTCACTCTCACTCAGTCAAGTCTTGAAGTCCTTACTGAGCTCAAGCAATTCTCCCTCCTCAGCCTCCCACAGTACTGGGATTATAGGCGTGATTTTTAAAGCAATTTTTATTAAGCCTAGATAACTAAAAGATTTGAGTTGTTTTCCAATATGAGTTATGCCTTGGAACCAGTGCAGCACAGACAGCTCAAAATATAGATGCAATGTTTGGTAAGGATGTGGCCAACAAACACATAGTACATCAATACTTTGAGAAGTTCCCTTCGGTGATTTCCATCTTGAAAATGATGGAAATCAGTTACTACTCCAATAATGTCAGATCACTTGAAATATATCAGCTAGGTAAAGAAGCTGGATAGATGTGTTCCAAATGAATTAAATGAGCTTCAGAAGAGAAATCAATTGCAAACTTTCCTTCATTTACATAAAGGCCAACCATTTCTACACCATTATGTGTCATGAAAAATGGATTTTTTAAATATTGTCTTTATTATTAAATCATAGCTGTCTAAAATAGTGCAATCGAAGGGTACAATGTGCTGGTTTCACATACAATCTGAACTATTTTCTTCAAACTAATTAACATAGCCTTCCTTGCATTTTCTCAGTTATTATATGAAGACATTTGTATTCTGCATTCAGTAAGGTTTACCTGTACCCTTCTAAGATGCACCGTAGGTGTGGCCCCACCAATTACTCTCCCTCCTCCCCAAACTCCCCCCTCCTCTCCCTACCCTTGTCCCTTTCCCCCACGAATGGATAAATAAATTGTGGTACATATATACCATGGAATACTATGCAGCCTTAAGGAAAGATAGAGACTTTACCTCTTTCACATTTACATGGATATAGCTGGAACATATTCTTCTTAGCAAAGTATCTCAAGAATGGAAGAAAAAGTATCCAATGTACTCAGCCCTACTATGAAGCTAATTTATAGCTTTCGTATAAAGGGTCTAACCCAACTATAGCACAAGAATGGATTCTTTTTTTACAAATTACAAGCATTTGGCACAATGCTTGGATAAAGATTAAATGTCAAAACACAGTCCAAAACCAAATATTCATCAGAAAAAGCCATGGTGTCTGGAGTTCCAGCACTGGGATTATCCACCACAGCTTCAAGAAACCCTGTCAAATGATTTCAGCAGACATCTACTGCAACCTGTTAGAGGAAATGATGAGGATGCTTGTAAAGAAGAGCCGAGACTGATCCACAGAGACAGGCCAATCTTCTTGAACAACAATAGTTATCCCATGTTGCACACACAGTGGTGCTCATCTTACAGAAGCTGGTCTTAGAAACTTTGTCATTCACCAAACTTGGTATCAACTGACTACCATTCCTTCCAGGCTTTATACCACTTCTTGCAAAGAAAAATATACAATTCTCAGCAAGCTATGGAAAACTTCAATCACGATTTCATCACCACTACCTCTCCAGCCTTCTTTGCTGCAGGCATAAACAAGCTATCATCAAGATGGCAAAACAGTGTTGATAGTTTAAGCACATGCTTTGATTAATTGTACTGTTTCTTTGAGATATCATAAGTTAAACTTTTGATTCAAAATTGGACATTTCATATTTAAAGACCTAAAGAAAGCTTTTAGAAAGTATGCAATAAAGACACTGATTCTTGGCTTGGCACCTGGGGCTCAACGGGCTAAGACACCAGCCACGTACACCTGAGCTGGCGGGTTCGAATCCAGCCCCAGCTGGCCAAACAACAATGATGGCTGCAACCAAAAAATGGCCGGGCGTTGTGGCAGGTGCCTGTAGTCCCAGCTACTTGGGAGGCAGAGGCAAGAGACTCGCTTGAGCTCAGGAACTGGAGGTTGCTGTGAGCTGTGATGTCATAGCACTCTATCCAGGGTGACAGTTTGAGGCTCCGTCTCACAAAAAAAAAAGACACTAATTCTTGTCATATATTCATTTCTTTGTTGATAAACTATCACTAATAAAGAATTAAAACTTTTGCAGTCAATTTATGGAGATTGCAATTTTCCCTTTTATATGGAAAATAAAAGTTTGTACATGAATTTCAATATCTGTGGTACAAAGGGGAATACATCTCATCAGTAGCATTATTGCCTAATATTGACCTGGTTATGAGTGGAGTTTGAGAAATGTTGCCACAGCCCCGTGGAGCACTAGGAAAGGAGCAACATTTCCATGACAACACACTCTAACTATTCTTTCAAGATGTACTTGGAGATGTTCATGTTTCTTATGAAAAATAGAATAATGTTTTTACCTTGAAAGCTGTCTAAAATTGTCTGTCTTACCATTATCTATTTTAAATAATATCATCTACAATTTTTTTACCTTAACATTTATAATACCTTCCTTAAAATAAATACACTTTAGCATTAAGTGTACAGGCATCCACACAAACAACTGTTATTAATATGGGTTCATTTTTGTTGCTAATACTAAATAGATTGCATGCAATCCTAGTTATTTAGTAGCTATTAACAAACATTACTTTTGTAGCACCCTCAGTTAGTGCTTGAAAACCAATTATGGAGAGTTTATTTTTTGAAGTTATAATTCAAGTACTATACTTGTTAATGCTTGCCAAATTATCAAATTCTAACTGATCAGGCATTTAAAATATATATTTGAAATACTTGACAAAAGTTTGTTATTTTAGTGCTTCTTTTTCCTCTTCTGTTTATATTTTTCTAAGTAACCTTAAAACATTTGCTACTTTCCTATGCAATAAAGTTATATAAGCATTTATTTTGTAAGTACTAGAATCAGATGATAGAGTACAAGGAACAGATCAAAATTGCTCTCAATTGATAAAATTGATGTTTTGCACTTGACCTTATACAAGTGTCTTATATAGGAACATTATTATATTGGATAGAGCATGTCATCTTTTGAAAAAAGGTCAAAAAGTTTCTTTAAAACTTAATTGTCCTTCTTAATCAGGAACAATTGAAGATATTATAATTGATGCCATTTCAAGATGCTACAATGTTTCATTTTCTATGTCTTAACATTTTAAATGCTAACCTTTTTCCAACTCAGAGGAGAATGGGTAGCCTAAAGAGAAATACTCATAAAATTTTGTATTTTTGAGTATTATTGAGATCATCTTTGCTATTCATATAAAAAATTCTCTTAATAAGAATGAAAGTAATAATTTGACAGTGATGTAGAAAGCATTAATTTTGTACCTGAGAGAATAAATTATCCTTGTACCTTTCGTTTGAAAAGCAATCACTTACTTGTTTCAATTAATCAAATATTTCTGAAAATGTATTCTATGGAAATGTTAATAGATGTTTTATAAAAATATTTTTAGATTGATTTTTCCAATATAAGCCATTAGGCTAGTAATTGGAAAAACAGATATCAAACAGATATGTAGTGCTAATTGTATGCCTTTGATGTAAGACTTGTGTAAAGTGATTGATATATTATCTTAGTAATAGACAGGGAAGTTTTATATACATTGAATGAAGGTATGCATGATATTTTGATGTAAGTACTGACAGCATTGATGTATAACTAGACATTGATGTATATTATCTACTCAATGAGCAAGTGTATATCCCATGTATTTTACTCCAGCAATGTTTTTTTTTATTTTTAATGAAGTTATTATATACACCCTATGCTAGAATTTCTAGTATAGGATAATCTTTAACAACACCAGAAGGTCATATAAACATTGATGTAATGTATACACATACACGTATACTCATCAGGTATACTCGAGCATAGGTACAATGTAAAAGCTACATGAAGCTGTACATTAAAGTGGGATAGAAACAGCTAAAAAATAGTAAAATATTTTTTATTTGATAATTAACGAAAGAGAGAGAGACAAAGGGAAAAGAAGAAAGGTCTGAAAGAAGAAAAAGTGAGAGTGAAGAAAGAAAGAAAGAGGGAAAGAAGGAAGGAAAGAAAGAGTAGTATAGCCAATCATTATACAGCAATAAAGAATATGACATCCTACATTCCCAGTTCAGACTATTCATCTTGTAAAATCCTATTTGTATTGCTGTTAACTTTAGCAAAATTTGTGTCTCTTGATTTCAGTTTCCTGAGCTCTAAACGTAGACAATGTTACATCTATGTCTCTAATATGCTGCAATGACTAAGTGACCATAATTATTACATAATTATTGATGTTTGACAAAGCTTTAATTAAGTTTACCCAAACCTACCAGAACTCTTTTGTGGAAATGTCAGTGGAAATGATTCTTTATGTTATATTTGGATCAAATAATATAGAGAGAAATTGACTTGAATTTGCATCTGATCTTAGTAGGATCTGCCTGAAATAATGTCATTTAAACTTAATGAACAATACAGTGTATATCAAATGGGTGCAAAAGTAATTGCAGTTTTTGCATTGTTGGAATTTCCCATTTGATATTCTTAAGTAAATGTGATTATGTTATACATCATTTTAATGCACATTTCTCACTTTATGCTTCTTGCTAATGCCTTATTACTTGCTATTTATTTTACATTTATTTTGGACTATGGAAATGTTAGACAAAAAGCAAATTCAAGCAATTTTCTTATCCGAGTTGAAAATGGGTCGTAGTATAACAGAAACAGCTTGCAACATCAACAACACCTGTGGCCCAGGAACTGCTGAGTGAACACACAATGCAGTGGGGGCTCAAGAACTTTGGCCAAGGAAATGAGAGCCTTGAAAATGAGGAGGGTAGTGGCCATGGGAAGCTGACAACGACCATTCAATTGAGAGCAATCATTGAAGCTGATCTGAAAACTACATGAGAAGTTGCCTAAGAACTCAATGAGGACCATTCTATGGTTGTTCAGCTTTCAAAGCAAGCTGGAATGGGAAAAAAAGCTCAATAAGTGGGTGCCTCATGACCTGACAAAAATCAGAACTGTTGTCATTTTCAAGTGTTGTCTTCTCTTGTTCTGTGCAACAATAATGAAGCATTTCTTGATCCGATTGTGACATGTGATGAAACATGAATTTCTTATGACAACTGGCAACAATCAGCTCAGTGGCTGAACAAAAAGGAACATGCAAGGAACTTCCCACAGCCAAACTTGCATCAAAAAAAGGTCATGGTCACTGTTTGGTGGTTTGTTACCAGTCTGCTTAACTACACCTTTCTGACTCCTGGTGAAACCATCACATCTGGGAAGTCTGCTCTGCAAATCGATGAGGCACTGAAAACAGCAAGGCTTTCGTCTGGCATTGGGCAACAGAAAGGGCCCAATTCTTCCCCACGACAAAACCCCAAGGGCACATCACACAACCAATGCTTCAAGGGCTACAAAGCTTTGCCTCATCTGCCATAGTCCCCTGGCCTCTTGTCAACCAACTGCTACTTCTTAAAGCATCTTGAAAACTTTATGCCAGGAAAACGCTTGTACAAACAGTAAGATGCAGAAACTGCGTTCCAAAAGTTGTTGAATCCCAAGGCACAGATTTTTATGCTAACGGAATAGAGAAGCTTATTTTTCTTTGGCAACAATGTATTGATTGGAATGGTTTCTATTTTGATTAATAAAGATGTAATTGAGCCTAACTATAATTTAAAGTACGTGTTTTGAAACCACAATTAATTTTGCACCAGCCTATGAAATCAATTTGTATTTCATTAATATCATGTGATAGTCTAAGAAAAGTAGATGTGTTAAAGATACATTGAACTGATCCCTGTGGTTCTGAGTTAGCATAATATTACAAATATTCGTTTCTCAGTCAAGGATTGCCTTCTGAATTGGTGGATAGGAGACAGCACAATGCTACCAGATATGCGACTAGATTTTCAATTATTCTTATACAAACCCTCATCACTTATAGACTTCTCATTAAATTTAGTGGGTAAAAACAATAAAAGCAGAGCTTCAAGAAATTGTTATGGTAGTCAGAAGTACTATAATGAGTGACTGAGTTTTTGTTCCTCTGGGTTTTTAATTCTCTCTATTTAGTAAAAGAAGCCAAAGAATTAAAATTCTTTAATTTCAGAATATTATGGGGTACACATACTTTCTTTTCATGTGGACTGAGTCTACATTGTTGAGTGTGCCTTTCACCCAGATAGTGAGCGCTGTACCCGGTAGGTGTGAATTTACCCATCTCCCTCTCTCCCTTCTGCCCAGATTTTTCCTTGAGATTTATTTCCATATGTGCACTTAAGTGTTGCCTGATAAATTCCAATTTGGAACTGAATACATGAGTTCATTTTCCATTCTTGCCGTGTTTCACTTAGAAGAATGTTTCCCAGTTCTCTCTGGGTTGTCCAAAAAGATACTAGATTACCATTTTTTATGACTGACTAGTACTTCAGAGTATGCATACATCACGTATTATCAACCCATTCGTATGTTGTCGGGCACTTGGATTTCTTTCCACATCTTTGTAATTGTGATTGTGCTACTATAAATATTCTAGTGCAAGTGCCCTTTTCATAAAATGACCTTTTTTTTTCCCTTTGGATATATGCCCAGTAGTGGTATTGTTGAATCAAGTGGTAGATCTACTTTAATTTTTTTGAGGTAACTCCATACTGTTTCCATAGAGACTGCACCAACTTGCAGTCTCACCAACATTGCATCAGAATCCCTTTCTGTTTGCACCCGTGCCAGCATCTGTCATCTTGGGACTTTTTAATACATGCTACTGTCCTCAGAGTTAGGGGATAGCTCACTGTGGTTTTGATTTGCCTTTCCCTAATGATCAGAGACATTGAGTACTTTTTCATGAGTTTGTTGGCCATTAATATATCTTCATTGAAAACATTCTTTTCATGTCTTCTGCTCACTTTTTAATTTGAAATAAATATATTTTAACATAAAAATATTTGTCTTCAATTTTTTCTTTTTTGTTTTTGCTCAAATAGTTTTTTTCAATTTTAGAATACTTTAAGGGTATAAATATTTTGGTTACATAAATTGCTTTTGTATAGTTTGAGTCAAAGTTGTGTGTATGTTATATTTTGAAAGGTCTTTTCAATGTTTACTATAATTTTTATATTGTCTTAAATTATTTGTTTAATTATTTGGAGGATAACATAACAATAATTTACCACATAATCTTTCCTTAATTCTAAGATGTGTAATTTTAGCATATTTAAATTTCAACTATTAGGATATCATAGGATATATACTTTAATGAAACACGGTATGTTACTTTTTCTCCTTGCTCTAATAGCTAATAATGTTATTAAATAAATCTTTCATTTAAGAAACAATAGTTTATTTGAATCAAGGAGAGTGTTATAAAATTAGTCTTACATTCCTTGCTTGGAAATGATGTTTTTATCTATTAAATTAATACCTAAGCACTTTAAAAATTATATAAGTGTGGTGACCACTGTTTTTCTCAGGACAGCCTGAATTTTGCACCTATAGTTCTGTCACAATTTGCAGTACTGCATTATTTTACTCTTACATGTATCACAGTTTAGTTGATGAATTACATGTTTACCCTACACACAAGTGAGATTAATCTATAGCCTTTATTCACTATTACCATAGTCAGGTTGTGTTGTAAACATACTTTGAACTGAGTTGCTTAGCTGCCGAAGATGATAAATACATTTTTCTTAAATGTAAAATTTCTTACTCTTCTTACAATGCAGCACGAATTAGAAGATCATTATTTCTTCCATAGAAGAAGCTTAGGCTTATCACCAAAAACATTATGATGAATCTGTTAATGTCACACAAAATCAACATTTAAAATACAATTCTGAAAAGAACATTTTAGAGTAGAGTCTCCTGTTAAGAAAACTATCTGTGACAAATTGGTCATTTTGGGAAGAAACATTAAGCTATAACTATGTCTTGGTAATTTATTTAGATCTACCTCCAAATCTAGAGAATAATTTGTCTGAGACTATCCCTGTGAAATTTTTCCTTTTAAATGTGTATGATCTAAAACAACAAACATGTAAATGTAGATTCACAAATAATAGAACTCATGAATCTTCTCTAAGGTTTCCTCTAGAATGGATGGATATTGCACAGACTAAACTTTTACAAAGGAAGAGAAACATGTCAGAGTCTCTTTAGAGATGGTTTGCAGTGGAAAGGGGTAGGGGCAGGATGAATAGTATAGCATTTCTCATTATTTCAGGACTCACAACTGTACCTAAGGCTTGCCACCAGGAGTCAGATAGCTGCAGCACATAAGACCTCTGGGAGGAAGGGTGAATGGTGGGGGGTTAATGCTGGGATTGGTTTGTCTCTTGGGAGAGTGGCTTAGAAGAAACTACTCTGAACAGAAAGCAGCCAAACCCGTGTGACTCGTGATGGAATATCATTTAAGAACAAATGAAAAATGTGTGGGACAGGCGATTCCCAGATACCTTAGTGAAAATATTCTAGTGATATACAATATTTTAGGAAAAATCTTCCTCGTATTTTGGTAGACAAGGCTTTAAATAAAAACCAAGAGTATTTTCTAAAAGCAAGGCTTTCTTGCTGATTGATCTGTAATCATGAAGGAAACATAATTCAGATTTGGTTAAAGTACCTGTGATTATTAGAGTGAATGGCTTTCCTTGTATTCTAAGGACACTGCTGCAGGAGCAGCAGAAACACAGGCTGTGCATGCCGGCAGAGGAAGCAAAGCTGTGTGCCTCGACTGGCACCATTTCTCTTGTCTCCAGAGGACAGGTCAGCAGTGGTAAAAAGTCAATGCTACACAAAAGAAAAAACACAAATATAGTTTAACAATGGGGAATGGGGAGTAGTGAGGGGGGATGGGGAGGACAGGATGATTGGCTGGATCTCACCTAATGTGCACAGCGTTCACACGTGTGTTCAGCACGCCCTCTGGGTGAAAGGCTCAACTTCACCTTGAACTTTACCTCAGAGTACAAAACAATGTAACCCAAACATTTGTACCCTCCTATTAAACTGAAATTAAAAAAATAAAACACTGAAAATAAAGAAAACAAGTCCGTGCTAGACAAGGAGCATGTGTTAGGTAGGACTCACTGTGAAGACAGATAGCAGGACTTGTAGGAGTGTAGAGTATTAGGAATCAAGTTGGTGCAGACTTGATTTGATCACAAGTGCTATTTCAATGCTATTGCGGTTGACAGTGTTCCCTATGGCTGCATCATTTAGTTGGTTTAGGACTATTAATATAAACTACACATATACTTCCAACATTCTAATTCTTGGCCTAATTTCAAAGTTCTAATGTCTTCGAATTTAAGTACTACAATAATATTTAGACATAGATATCAGCTAATTCATTAGCGTTTTAATCTAACCACATGGAAAATTTTTTCATACAATTTTTCTTATTATTCTCTCTACTTTTAACAATTTACCTTTCAATGCACAATGGGACTTTTTAAAATACCTTTGATTTACCATTGTATATTTTGTTATTCTGAATCTGTGTCCTACTTCTAGCTTAACTTTAACTTCTTGCTCATTTGAATTTTACAGACTGCTAATTTGAGATTCTTAGATTTTTTTCAGTGAGTTACATTAATATGTAACTATCATCTGTTGCTGTTTATTTGCAGTATAAATCTGACAGTATAAAGCTAATAATAATTTTAATCTTTTAATTTTCAGTAAAATATTTGAGACTTTTGGGTTATGTAATAAAAGAAATTTGTGGAATAGCTTGCCAAGAATGTGTCATATTTAATGAAAAATATTTGTAATTCAGCAAAATATCAATTCACCTACCAACAATTGGATGATAATTAAATTTCTAAGCTCTTATTTAGTAATTCGGCATCTGAGTTTATAAAAACATTGATTTGTGTAAATAGGTAGATACATTATTAGAAACATCCATATGTCTAGTAAAAAGGCTTTGAACAACCTCAGTTAAGGGTGATGGAACCAAATGGTCTAAGATCAGCTCTAAAAGTACAACAGTTTCCCAAATCTGTGTGATGCTTCCTATTGCCTTTTCCACTGCCCTGTTTCAGACCATGCTCTTTTCAAACTATATTCAGGCTTCTATGATGTGCCTTAACTCTAGACCAGATTCATGTTTCCTTCCCTTTCCTTACTCATTTTTTCCTTACATTCTTTCACCTGCCACATTAGATGAAGGGCGTGAGAAAACTCATACTGTTACTAGTCCTTTTCCCTCCAGCATTGTATGTGGCACTGCCTCGGTGGGCTATCCAAGTTTCAGGGAAAGTGGAATTGCTTTAAAATATTTTATATGTCTACTTGTCTTGGAGGTCTCTATGATGATAGAGTACAGTATTTGGATTCTGGTTTTTAGATCTTTGTCAGAAATATAACTTGCGAAAATCCTCTCCCATTTTGAGGGTTGTCTATTTGCTTTACTTAGTGTGTTCTTGGCAGTGCAAAAGCTTTTTAATTTGATCAGATCCCAGTAGTGCATTTTGGATGTTGCTTCAATTGCCTGGGGTGTCCTCCTCATAAAGTTCTCCCAGGCCCATCTTTTCAAGCGTTTCCCCTACACTCTCTCTAAGAATTTTTATAGTTTCATGTCTTAAGTTCAAGTCCTTTAAACAGTGTGAGTCAATTTTTCTAAGAGGAGAAAGGTGAGGGTCTAGTTTCAGTCTTTTACAGGTCACCAGCCAGTTCACCCAGCACCATTTATTGAATAAGGAATCTTTCCCCCAATTTATATTTTTAATAGGCTTATCAAAAATCAAATAACAATAAGTGTCTGGGTTCACATCTGGGTCTTCAATTCTGTTTCATACATCTTCCTCTCTACTAAGAAAAAAACAAGTGATCCCATATAATTGTGGGCAAGAGACATGAACAGAAGCTTCTCTGAAGAAGACAGGTGCATGATTTACAGGCACATGAAAAACTGCTCATCATCTTTAATCACCATAGAAATGCAAAGCAAAACTACTCTGAGATACCATCTAATT
>CAUYON010050377.1:0-25699 GCA_963573935.1 Arctocebus calabarensis
CCAGTACCCTGCTAAGATGCACCGTAGGTGTGATCCCACCAATTGCCCTCCCTCCACCCATACTCCCCCCTCCCCTCCCTTTCCCCTTTCCCTGTGTTCCTATGCTATAATTGGGTATCCAATGTACTCAGCCCTAATATGAAGCTAATTTATAGCTTTCACATTTCCATTTATTTTTATTTTATATTTATTTATCTTTCCATTTATTTTTAACATATCAAAATTTAGTTATTTTAAAATCTGTACTGGGTAATTCTAATAAATGTTTCACCCACATTGAATACTTTTCTATTTTCTATCTTTCTTCTATTTGGGATCAATGGGTTCTGTTTTATAGCATTTGCTTAACTGAATAACAGATACTACCTGTGAAGAGTTATAAAGATTCTGAAGATGTTGTGTTCTCAGAGAGGATTTATTTTTTTTCTGTCTAGCAGGGAGAGTATGATCATATCACCTTAATCACGCGAGGTCATTTATTTATCCTTTGGGTATCCTAGGGCACAGTCCTTCTAACTCTTAAGAAACCTGGGGCTATTACCTAGACTTCCTTTTCTTCATGGTTTAAATTCTATTTTTATCTTCCAAGCACTACAAAACTAATTATACACACACTCACACACACACACTTTTTCAGCCTCTTAGTAATATGGCCTGAAATTTTGTCCTTCAAATCCTGATTGCCTTGGTTCTTCTCTGCATCTTAAAATAATTGTTTTTGTCTTTGTGTTTTATCCAGATATTATAGCTGGTTCTGTTGAGAGGTTTAGCTTGATACCAGCTATTTCATTAAAGCCAGAAGCAGAAGTAATTAAGGGACTATGTTTTATTGCTTATATGTACTAAAGGTTTAAATGAATGTGTCAGCTAGTAAACATTCAATGTGAATGGATGAAATGAATGAATTAATTCATGAATGGAACATATTATTTATGATTTCAAGAAAGAAATGGGTATTTAGACCCATTCACACTATACTTATTAGAAATACATTTAATAAATTATGATTTTATGCCAACCATTTACATTTCTGGGCACTACAAAATAATAGTTGTATGGAAAGTACAATGGTGTTAATTGCTCTGTATGTTATTTTGGAACTTGTTTATTGGGTCAGCAGTGTTCTCTTTAGGAGAGCACCCAGAAAACAAACTCATTTAACCATATTGCCAAGAATAGTTGCCTATGCCTTATCAGTTGGCCAGGTTTTACTCTGAATTTACTGTGTTATATAACCGCTGAAGGTTTTGTTTTCTTTTCCATTTAGTTGATAGAAAGCTTAGAGGAAATTTCGTAGTCTACCCATATTATGTCCACATGATGTATGATTTAGCGTTATTCCTCACTACATTTTATGCTTCTGACTTTTTTTGGTTCCTATTGCACCTACTTTGAATATTTTATTTTATTTTATTTTATGTATTTTGGGTTGTTGCTAAGATTTTTTATGGAACAAGATAGAGTGCAAGTAAATTATTTGAATTTTTAACAAAGTGTTTTCTATAATATATGTTCTCTTTCAAAACAGTGTTTGATCACATTTACACTGGTAAGAGGGCTTTGGTAAATATAACATATACATATATAGTAAATATTTTATATTTTAAACAGTACATTTGAAATTTTATTTATTCATTTCATATCTAATAAAATAGTGCAGGTATTAATTGACCTTGCCACCTTTTTAATAGATGAGAAAATAAAGCATAGAATTAATTAGGCAGCATGGGAGTAAGTTAGAATTCAAGTCAAATATCTTGATTCCAATATAATATCAGTAGAAAATAATAAACAGAAGTGGTTCCATCTATAAAAATCATGCCAAGACCTTGCATGCTATATTCTCTCTGTCTTTCTCTCATGCTTATTAGAGTCTTCAATTAAACAGCCCAAATATTTTCTTAAGTATAATAATACCATTTTATTTGAGCTTAGTACTTACAAATCCTTTCTTTGCTTATCACCATGCTTTCTGTAAAATAAGAACCCTTTAATTTTCCTTTCACACATTTCTGCTTAAAGGCACACCTTCACATGGATCAAACTTAATTGCATTGTGGCCCTTAGCTAGTTCAAATTCCTCAATCAATTCACCTCAGACTCATCTTCTTTCAAGACTAAACAAGCCCATTTTTCTTAATCTCTTCTCATATGTTCAGTAATCTCTTCCATTCCATTTATCATTTCTGTGGCCCTATGCTCTCCCCAATTTAGCTATAATGTTCTTCAAATAAGGTCTTCTATCAGATGGGCAAATGCTTAAAATCTTCCCTTCCACACTCACATTAGGCCAACTAAGAAGCTTTTCTGGTAATTCCAGTTTGCATGGTCATTATAAGTCTTGAGTCTATGCAATGTTAAAGGTAATATTCTGAAGAGGCAAGATCAAATGACATTTCCTTGTGTTTAATATTTTAAGATGATATGTTGTTTTTCCTAAAAAAAAAAAAAAAAAGAAATGGTGAGTCTTTGAGGCACAAAGAAGGAAGTGCTCTGCCTATAGTGTGGATTCTGTGGTATCCACACTAAAGAGCTGCTTTACAATATCAGGAGATAATGTCATCATTGTAAATAATTAAATATAATTCTTTTTGCCAAAATGCTCAATGACTCTTCTCACAAGGTTATCTATCACTATCAGGGAGATGAGTGTGATGTGAACCCCGGGTCTTCGTAATAATGAATGAAATTCATCATAAGAAAATGTATGCTTAAAAAATAAGTAAACTCAGAAGCAAATGCTACCTAAAGAAGTCAATGTGCAGCTCTCTGAGGCATCTCTAAAAAGAAACAAACAAAATAAAAACATTGGTATGAGAAACATCAATTATAGAAGCCCCTAAGTGATAACAGCTACTTCCATATAAGGAGTAATTACTATCTCCTGAGCTGACCCAGAGAGTCTCTGCAGGGAGTGAATGTAATAGCGTAGTTGGAGCCATATGCCATGGGCCTCTCTATGCACTGATGGAGAGGACTCACCCGGGAATGACTTGGAAGAAGTCATGTGTGTCTATGCAAAATAATCTTTCTGTTCTGTTATAAAGACCGTAATGTTGTATTCAGATTCTTGATGGAAAACACAGTGACAAGACCAGAAGTTGGGCAAAGCAGGTCACTGGCTAGATCTTAAGGCTGAGCACTCAGTCAAGAGGGGCATGAAGAGCATGGCTGAGTCTGAAAGACTTGGATTGTGTGCTGCCAATGACACTGGGCATTTCAAATGCACTTGGCTGTTCTGACGCTTGGAAGTCAAGACAATAGCTAGCTCTCTATGGTTTAGTGGGAAGTGACAGAGTACCAGCTTTACTAGTTTAAAGGAAAACATGATAATTCACTGGCTCTGATAACCAGAAATTTCAGTCATGTCCTGGTTGCAGACATGGATGGGTCCACAGGAGAACGAATGGCATCCTTAATACTCAGTCTTTTTTTTTTTTTTCATTAAATCATGGTTGTGTACATAAATGCAAACATGGGGTACAATGTGCTGGTTTTATATAGAATTTGAAATATTTTCATTGAAATGGTTGACATAGCTTTCATGGCATTTTCATTCTCTTGTGTGGAGACATTTATAGTCTACATTTAGTAAGTTTCACCTGTACCCTTCTGAGATGCAACATAAGTGTGGACCCACCAAATACTCTCCCTCCGCCAATCCTCTCCCCTCCCTTCCCCTCCCTTACCCCTTTCCCCAGTTGTTGTGCTTTAATTGGGTTATAGCTTTCACATGAAAGCTATAAATTAGTTTCATAGTAGGGCTGAGTATATTGGATACTTTTTCTTCAATACTCAGTCTTGACCTCTTAATCTGTGCTTTCCTCTGTTGGTTCTATTGTCAGGTGGGGTCTTGATCCACCAACAAGACAGTTGCCAGGTGCTCCCAAGTTATTATTTATACTACATAGCCTATCCTCCCAGCAACTCAGTAAAAAAGAGAGTTTCTTTCCCTATAGTTTTAAAAGAAATCTAGAATGAGTCTTATTGATTCTTGGTTACCCTAGCTTGGTACATTGACCAATGCTGAGTCACTCCAAAGCCACACTCAGATCACCCTCTTAGGGTAAAGAGCAAGATGATGATCCTTCCAAAACCCGCATGTAATTGAAGGGGCTGATTGATATTTCCTAAAGGGAAAATCATGGTGTTGATATCAGAAAAAGAAATGAATAAAAAGCAAGAGAGAAAAAATTATCTAGGAAAAGAACCATTATGAAAAATTTTGAAGACGTCTAACAAGTAGAGAATGAATGAAATCCTTCTCCACATTTAATTACTGATGCATATTTCTAACTACCATATTGACTCATAAATGATTAAAACTTTATTAAGAACAAAAATACAACGAATGTCTTTGGTCATTTAAGGTTAGCTATAGCATTCAGGGGACACAGGGTCAGTTACTCCAACAACCCTAGAAATCATTCATGTTTTCTTTTTTTGCTTGTTTGTTGGTGGTAAGTCATGCAGACACCATGCTAAGTGATTTACAAACGTTTCCCTTTAATTATGGAAAGGACCCTGAGAGGTACTAAAGTTAATATCTTACATGCATGAGAAATCTTGGTCATGGGAGGTTTATTGACTTGCCTGCAGATAAACAGCCATCGAAGGAAAAATTGGGGTTAAAATACCAATTCCTTTGACTCTTTCTCTACATAAGGTCCCAACATTCCAAATTATAAATACCAGTAGGCAAGCAGAGAAAGTAAACTAGTTTTATTGTTAAATGTGTTTAATGTTAAAATTAAACTAATTTTATTGTTATTTTTATTTGCCATTGTCAAATATAATACACCAAATCCTGGTCTTCCAAGAGTTGCTAGCCCTTGAACAGCCATTTTAAGAGAACTGAGACTTTGCTCAGAGCTCCAGAGATTGGGATTTTTTCCAGTTTGGTAGTCATTACTGTATCATACTATGTGCTTATGGTCAAAGACATTGAAATGGAGTGAAGGTTCATGTCCCAACAAATTAAATGTTAAATCCCAATATCTAATAAGATGGTATTTGGGGGGCAGGGCTTTTGAGAGGTGATTAGGACAGGAGAGAGAAGCCTTTATATATAGGATTAGTGCTCTTGAGAGGAAAACGATTGCAGAGAGGATCTTTGCTTCTCTGTCACATGTGAATGAGAAGACAGCCATCTGTGAAATGGGAGGAGGGCTCTTGATCTTGAACTTATCAGCCTCTGGGATGCTGAGAAATGAGTCTTTGTTGCTTATAAGGCACACTGTTTAGGTGTTCTTGTTATGACAGCCTGAACTAAGTGTAATTTACCAATATCAATAACATTAATGTCTTAGAGTCAGCCAAGATCCAAAAAGTGGCATCACTTGTGATGGAGCCTGAACCTATTGAAGAGCCTTTTTTTGCTCTAAATTGCCCCCCACCAAAAAAATATCTGTCTTTTGGGTCTTCCAAGATATGGATGGGAGCAATATTCCCAAGTGTGGAATTGGCTGTCTCCAGAATCTAAAATTTACTATGAGATATTTTGCTTCTTTTCTTTAGGTAGTGCTAATTTCTGCTACTATTGTTTCTTTCTTTTTTAATTGTTTTTCCTGTAGCTATCTTGGCAAGAGAGGGAGGCTCAGTTTCAGAGGCTTTACTTTGCCTTCCACACTACAATGGCTCTTAGTCCACAAGGTAGGAACTTATACAGGAATATAACTACAAACTATGTCTATTCCAATTATACATTCAAGCCTGGAACATAACCACTATGTTAGAACCACTGGCTGTGCTGTGAACTAGACCTGGGCCCGAAAACCATTTCCTACTTGGCCACCATATGCTTCAATTTCACTAGGAGACGCCACATTGAGCTTTGGATTCTCAGAGTTCAATGTTTACTCGAATCTTCTGCTCTTGAAATATTTGGATATACTTTTTTCCTGTTGTAAATGGTTGAAAGCCCCTTTGGGAAGTATTGGGGAAACATGACTCCATACTGGCTATAGTGTTCCAGGATGCTTTCTCCTGAACATCAACCTCTCTCCATTCAGTGGATCCCAGATGTGAAAATCAGCCTTCAACCTAGCAGCTGTGCAGAAGATCATGACTTTTATTGGGTGGATACTGTTAGTCTCTGATCACCTAACCTTGATTTTGTTAGTGTGGATCACAAAGTCTACTCTTGACTGTGGTTTGTTTACAATGTTTGTTCAAAGCTCTCTGTAGCTCATGTCCTCCTGGCCACCAGTCCAGTCCTATGGCTCATTGTGATAATTATTCTCATTGGCTTCTGAGAATCATGCCGTGCTACCTGCACTCTTTTATTTGGGAGTCCATTATTCCCAGTGCAGTAAGGAGCCTAATTTTGTAATAACATCTCCAACATTGTGCACAGCCCGCAGAGGACAACCATTACTCACGTTGTCATTGACACCGATACCATTCTCACCCTTTATTGCTTGGGTAAACAAAATGTCTTCTGGGCTCTCCCATGGAACCCTGGGATTTTTCAGGCTTAGAGTGTATCCACTCTAACATGCTCACTTCTTGGGGCATTTTGAGCTCTTCTTCCTCAATCTTCCATGAGAATTATAGTTTTCTATGTCATTTAATGTGGACTATCACTTTCTCATAGCCTCTAAGATCCATCTGAGCAGCACATTGGCAGTACCTTCCATGTATTTGCCAAGGGATTCAATCCTATACCCCAGAAGTATACTGAGGTCTCATATGGCATTTACAGCTGATGTCAAACTCAACATTGTTCTTTGATCCCATCCCCCTATGTTAGAAAGTTTGGCATTTTTCTAATTTATGTAGCTAATAAGTTTTATGCCCTTTTTTCTCCACTGTGATTCATAGTTTTTAGCCTAAGACTGTCACATGTCACTTCTTGTCAGGGCCCAGGACTGGCCAGGTATCGGACCTGGTCTCGGGCCTGGTTTAACTAGATTCCGGACGAGGACCGCTAAGTTACCTTGCTCAGGTCTCTTAGGTGACTGAGAGCTTTCTACTTTAGCTGGAAAGAGAGACAGAGTGTCATAGAGAGGGTAAACCAATTTTCTTAAAAAGATAGATCTTAAGGTCTTTAGCAGAGCTTAGTGTTCTTCAGCAGAGAGACGCCGTGCTGGCGTTCTGCAGGCAGAAGAGGAGACAGAGTCAGAGTAAGCAGGTCTGTGATAGAATGCGCATGCTCCCGACTGCCTTCTCCTCCAGCCTAGTATAAGGCTGATCTCGTGCCGCTCAACACCACAGGTGTAGAGACTGCCAATTCACCACTGCTCTCTTCTCACGAGCTCTCATTCTTGTTAGGAGAGCTAAATCCCTCTCCATGCCCTTTCCACCCAGGTGTTCCATTATTGAGCTATACAGGTATTTCTTATAACTCCCACTCCTCCCAACCATAGGCTATATGGGCTGCAACATAAGATCCTAGAATAAATGGTGATGAACTAGGCACAACAGTGAAGAAAGAACAACAGTATGAACTCATTCTCCCACCTGCTTTGTCTGGATTATTCTTATATACATATGGAAGAACACAATCAAGAAAACTTTGTTTTATAAGATTCAATAGAATCTTCCAAGTAGAGTACCTGAAATAGATTAAGAGCTCAATCTGCTTTATGGATTAGTAAATGATTAAATAGTAATAATTATAAGGAAGTAAATAATTAAATTTGAAATCTATTTTACTGATTTTGTTGACTGATCATTTATCAAGCATCTAGAGCAGTGCCTGGAACCTCAAACTTTCTCAGTACATATTACACATTTTATGCATGACCATTAGGAAATAGCTGTCATAGGTTTGCTTATGTTTGTGTGTGTATATATGTAGTTGTAATTTATATCGTTTTAATATAATTAATTGCTTGCTGATTTAAAAATATTTAGATTACATATACATATAGTAAAAATTATTTTTTACTCTGATTTATTTAATTCATTTGTTCAAAAGTAGAGAGTCTTTTACTTGACAATGCCCATACTATGTATAGAAGACCTAAGAGTTAGCAACAGCAGACTTTTCCTCAGAGTGACCACTGTTGTTAGGCTGGTATTTATCCTAACAGACATTTTCTTATTTATTTTCAAACACACACACACATAGACATTTGCATGTTAATCACATGTTCTATATTACAGTCTACCTACTAGGTAACAAGCATTTTGAGTTGAACTAGGGTATCTCAAACTTCTGCAAATCATGGTAAATATAAAAAAATAATATTTTGTACCTCACCAGAATATGTAGGTTATAACTTAACATACTGTGGACATATTCTTTTTAAAATAATTCGTAAGCATCATGAAATAATGCTTTAATAAGGTATTGGATCTAGGTTGCTAAATTTTGATCTAGAATTTTTGTATATTTAAGTATAATTGAATAATAGCGTTTAATCTTTTGTTTAAAAAAATCTATCCTTTTCCAGTGTTAATATAAGGATTATGAGTTCTTACTAAATGTAGAATATAAATGTCTGAACACAATACCTAAGAAAATGCCACAAAGCTATGTTAACCAGTTCCATGAAAATATTTCAAATTGTATATAAAACCAGCACATTGTACCCCATGATTGCATTAATGTACATAGCTATGATAATTAAAAAAAAAAGGATTATGACTTCTTTATAGAATGAGTTGAGAAGCTCCATATTTCATCTTGAGATTTGGGATAGTTTTTACATGAGTGAAGGACTTATTTGCTTATGACATATTAATGGTTCTCACCTATAAAACTGTCTTAGTTTATTGCCCTGGGGAGGGGCCAAGGAAAGTAGGATGGTAGAAATAATTCTCAGTTTTTCTTATTATTTTCAGTCTGTTTAGGTTATTTCCCTTCTTTGAAATTAAATTTGGTCATTTGTATCTTCCTAGAAAAATCATTCATTTCATCTCGACTTTCAAAGTCTATTTTTAAATATATTTTATTTTTCTCTATAGTATGTGACAACTTTGTCCTTTAAAGCAACTTTCTTTATGGTTTCTCTCCTTTATTTTCTTGGCTAGACTGCTACTGTGGAATGCTCCTCCCCAGAATCGGAGGATGGCTGAGTGCTATATTTCCTGGACGGGGCTTATGGGCAATCTGACCTACCTTAGTAAATTCTAGATCTTAATAAGTTCAAGATCAAAAACAGGCATGAAGTCTGCCCCCTTCCCCCAAATTTCCAAGGACAGAGAGGGTGATTTACTTGGGATGAGACCCATCAATGTTTTCCACCCATTCAATACAGGGTGGAACTGCCTTTTCTTTTCAATTATTGTTATTATTATATCCTTCATTACAAAGGTCTGAAATCCTAACATAATCTGGTTACCAGCATTGTCTGACACACAGCTGAATATCTCTTTGCTTTTGTTCAGAGTCTTATGACGCCAGCAGCCTCTGTGATGGGGTAGAGGAGCATAGCACGGCTGTGGGTCCCTTCCACAGTCCAGACTCCCACATAAGCACCCCACTGTGTGTGCTTTCTGGACATTCTGAGCTAAGCTTCCTCCTGATCCATATTGGTAAAAACCGCTCTTGCCTCCAATGTTATGATTTTCTCTGTTCTAATTTCTATGGCACTCGACTGCCTAGGTTTTCTGTCTTCCAGAATGTTTAAAAATGTCTATTTTGCTGATGACATCTCTTTTTCTGTTCCAGGCCCATGATGAAGAAGTACAAGTTTTTACAATATTTACCTCGCCCTTGCAAGTTGTCATGAATGGTCACTTTTTCATTTTGATGAGCTGAAAAAAAAAAAAGGAAAGAAAAACTTTTGAAAGCTAGAGAGGTGACATTTGTTTCATATTTGTTTCCTAAACATATCTATTCATGTGGGAATTATAAATAATTTTATAGTTGTACTTATGCCACTATGTAATTTATGAATTGATAATTATAAAGCAATTTTGGATTTACATGTAAATTTGTCCTTTTCCTTGTTTTTTCAAGAATCATTTTAAAAATATTCTCTGCTGGAGTCAGAACTGCCATTTGAGCAGCCTGGTGTGTGGACTTTGTTTAGAGATGGTGATTAGGAAACATTTCTACCACCATGGAAAGAATTCCTGATGTATATCAGCCCTCCCTGAGTTTAAACTATGAGCATGTTTCACCACCCAAGTTCCCACTCATGATAAGTGACATGTGGACTTTTAGTGCTCCCTGCTCCGGGGACTGTCTTTCCCACTCAGGCTGTGAAGTCCTTTCAGATTCCGGCAGCATTACTCATCTTGATTATGCCACCAGTCTCTTTGATGGGAGACCCATGCGCTTCTTTTAAGAATAAGGATGCGATTTAAGGTTTAACTTCCAACATTTAAGGCACTTAAGGTGCCAGGTCCAATTTATTTACAGCTTCTGATCGATGTCTACTTTCTCCGTGGAGCCTGTACTTCGGATGGCGATTGCCTCTCTTCTGTTCCCTCAGCCTGCCTAGGCTTGGACAGAGTGAGCGCCCTTTCCCAGGACCGCCTACTTCTGGAGTCATTTGTTGGTGACCGATCTAGCCAAGATCTTTGGCTTTTTACTTCTTGGAATTCTAATTGTCTAACAGCGGAGAGGTGTTTGGACAGAGAAGCAGGAAAGATGATAACATTGGAGCCCCTTAGGGAAATTTAGTATATGAACATTTTTTTAAATATTCTGCTAAATCTGGTTTGGAGAGAGTCAATAAAATATGTAAAGTCTACGTAGTTAATGGGAGGTTTACCCCCTTTAGACACTGTTGGTTTTGTTTTGTTTACAAATCTCGTGTTTTTTGTTTTATTTTTTTGAAGGTCTTTATAGCTTCTTTATATCTTTGTGGGCAGCATTTTCTTTTTTTTTAATAAATCATAGCTTGTACATTAATGCAATCATGGGGTACAATGTGCTCATTATATATACCATGTTAAATATTTTCATCAAACTGGTTAACATAGCCTTCACTGCATTTTCTTAGTTATTATGTTAAAACTCTTGTGGTTTTTAGTATAGTTCTCCTGGGGAGCAAGCATGGTGCTTTGCGGTGCAATGATGCCTGGGCAGCGAGATATGTGATGTGGCCTTTTATCCTCAATCTGTCACTAGGAGCTGTCTGACCTTTGTTATCATACCTATCTTGCTGTGAGCGTGCACAGCCTTGAAACACTGCAAGTTTCCTTTTATTTCCAAGAATCTGTTTTCTATGCTACTGATTGTGTTTTTTTGTTTTATGATTAGACTCCGAGAAAGTTATGAACATCCCCATACAAGTAAATAGACAATCATAATAATGACAAAAACAAAAATTAGAATCTACAACTTCATTTTTTTTCCCCTTTAGCAAGTGTGTAGTTATTCCAGTATTGTCTACAGGTATCTGATTTTATGGGAGTGCCATATTTAAACATTCATTATCAACTCATGCAATCAGACTTAAGTGCACCTAAGTACACCATCTGTCTTTTTCTTTCTCATATATTCCTCTGTAGTCACACATGGATATCTGCTATTCTAGTAGTGTCTGGAGCCTATTTAGCTGTACCAGTTACAGTGCAATCAGCAGAAAAGGCATTCCCTTCCAAGCCCTGATTTTCAGAATTTAACAGCACCACGTTCATAATGGCTCAACCCTTAAATGTGATACATTCACGCTTTTCTGCACAGGTGCATGTGTGTGTGTTTCCCTAAAGCTCCAAAGTCTGTCTTTGAAGGAACAGCTCAAAGCTTGGACCTCTTTTTAAAAGCCAAAGCATGATAGAAAATGTTTTATAAATGCAAAAGGTTTCTGGTCGATCTGCCCATCTATGCAAACCATTTCAAGACTATTAAGCAAGCAGTGAATGACTGGAAGGCTACTGACTGTTCCATAATTATAATCCCCAAGGCAAGATCCTAGGCCTTTGAATTGGAGTCCAGAGCCCTGTTATTCAAACAGTGCCTGATCCTTGCTCAAAGAGGCATTAGTTCATTCTCTGCAAAGCAAATCAGAACATACTTTTCAACATATCATTGACATCTTGACAGCAATGAGACTCAACTCTACAGAGCACCCATGCATTTTGCAGCCTATAGCTTAGGAATGAATGGGACACAGGGTTAGAGCTGAGGCCTCTTGGAAACTCCAAATAAATCCAGGTGCAGTGGCTCATACCTGTAATCCTAGCACATTGGGAGGCTGAAGCAAGTGGATGGCTTGAGCTCAAAAGTTCAAGACCAGCCTTAGCAAGAATGAGACCCTAAAAGTAGGAAAACAGGCTGGGCATTGTGCCAGGTGCCTTTGGTCCCAGCTACTTGGGAGGCTGAGGTACAAGGATCACATAAGCCCAAGAGTTTCTGGTTGCTCT
The DNA here is from genome assembly GCA_963573935.1 of Arctocebus calabarensis. Classification (NCBI taxonomy): domain Eukaryota; kingdom Metazoa; phylum Chordata; class Mammalia; order Primates; family Lorisidae; genus Arctocebus; species Arctocebus calabarensis. Next base: position 12,268 of record CAUYON010050377.1, read on the forward strand.
GAGCTGTGCTGCCATGGCACTGTACCCAGGGTGATACAGTGAAACTCTGTCTCAGAAAAAAAAAAAAAAGAAACACCAAATATGATCCTGAGGATATATTCTCAGATAATAAGCCAATTATCATTGAACTAAAATTCTTTAAAGTATTTTGATGCTTGCTCTATCTGGTCTCTTGGGATAGAAATATCTGATAAGACACAGAAGTTGAATTTTGAATCGAGTCAGCGTTCATTTTAGGTCCCATTCCAGTTACTTATTCATTATGTAGTTTCAATCAGATTGTTTAATTCTATTAATGCTGGGGGCTACATAGGTGGTATGGGAATTGGGATACCCATTGTTCCTAGTTGTTGGAAAGATTATCAAGATAAAACACGGTGTGTTAAATGAATGATCAGCTCTAAATACATAACAGAAGAAAAAGGTAATGATCTACTTTCAATATTATTTCGGTTAATCCTTATAACAACCAAGAGGGAGACACTATAGCATCTCCATTCTCCAGGTGGGAAATTTACAGTGAGGTTAAATAAGTTTCCTGAGTAAATGCATTTTTAATTGGCTCTTGGCAGAATCTTGTTTGAGCCCAAGAACTCCACCCTCAGTCTGTGTTCCCTCATTACTGCTTTGAAGGAAGGGAAGCAGCCAGCCAGCTGGCCACCCACTTCTCCCAGTGCCTACAAGTGCTAGAAAACTCAGCACTGACTATGCCTACTATGCCTGGCTGTGCACAGCTCAATGGGCATAGCAATGCCTCTCCTGGCACAGCTGGTTGTCCATCCATAAAGAGGCTGGCAAGGAATGATTTGTCCAAATGCTTAAAATGGAACAATACAATTTTCTCACTGGGGAATTCAAATGAAGAAATGTAGAGAGAATTGTCCCTGTGCAATAGGAATTAACACAGAATTAATAAAGAGGCCAGGGTGGCTGAGATGAGTAATATCAGTTTAAAAGGCCCACCTGGAATGCGCCATGACACTTCCAAGTACAAAAACACTGTTCTTTTTTCCTATGATGTCATTATTCCATACACACCACCCCCACCCCTAAAATATAAAATTTGAGCCATTTAAAACCTTAGAAGCACACAGCATTAATTAATGTACATTTTACATATTTTGTACAAATATGTTTTGTTCATTATTAATGAACAAATTAGGTACAAAATTAACAGAAGCAACTGATGCAAGGAAAGTATTCTTAACATATCCTTCTCTTGTTTAGAAACCCTTTCCAACACCTTGTTGGTGTTTTCAATGCTTCTTTCCTAGATAAGCCTCATTTCTTATCCCTATAAATCATTTTCATATACACCATTACAAGTCTGAGTTTGTAGTTATTTCTGTGAGGCCCTGATGGGGTTGGCTTAATATATACAGCTATGATTTAATAAAAAAAAGAAAAGAAAAGAAAACAGAGAAAAGGTGGGAGGCTCTTACGGACCCAATTTCTAGCTCTCTCCCTAGTCTAAGCACATTCTTTCCACAGTGCTGGGTTCTCTCTTTCTTCCTACTCTTCTCTTCTAAGACCAGATGCATCCCTTCGTTTCTCATCACTGCCATTCCTCCAGCAAGCACTAGGAACAATGGCATTTATCTCATCAAAGGCATTATTTCCCAGTCATCCTCGCTGGGGATGCTCTAGCCAAAAGGTCAGAATAACCTTAGTCCTTTCCATGGTGGAACAGTCTGAAGGCAAAGTACAGACATGTGTTGCTTGGTGAATGCAGTGGACACCGATCATTTGCAGCTATGGAGCACTGGAACATAGCTATTCCAAATTGACATCAGCCATGAGCATAGTACATACAGACAGTCCCCAAGTTCCAAACATACACCTTACATACAACTTGCACTTAGGAACAGGTAATAGGTATGTGTACCTGTTGTAACTTACATCGACATTCAACTTAAGAACAAACCTACAGAACCTATCTCTTTCAGAAGCTGGGGAGACTGCCTGTATGGGATTTCAAAGGCTTTGTACATATAAAAGAATTTTAAAAGTCAACATATTTATACTGATTACCTGTTCAAAATATTTCGGAATTAGCTTAAATAAAATACACTATTAATATTAATTTCACATGCTTTCTTTTACTGTTTATTAATGAAGCAATAGAAAATTTAAAATTATATTTGTGGCTTGCATTATATTTCTGTTGGGCATCTCTGATTTAGAAATTGATATCAATCATATTACATTTTTTATTAAAATATTGCTACTGGAATTTAATACTGTTGTTAGTACAGGTGTTTTGGAGTTACATGAAATAAAGCCAAAATGGTGGTATGGTCATTTTGCTTCATAGCAATCTCTGATATGTACTGTATGCAAATCAGAATCACAAGAAATGAGTCAGCAGAAGCATTGAAGAAAGACAAATAAATAGGACAAGTAGAGGGTCAGGAACCCAAGCTGTGTAAAAAACAGATGACAGGACAGAGAACAAGAAGAGAATCGCTAACAGCGCTGAGTCGTGACCGAGGGGCAGAGACCCTCAACTCCAACTCTTGAGGGTCTCACCTTGTGCCATCCACCACCCTTCAATGTCTGTTCTGTCTGGGGTTAAGGATGTGCAGCTTCAGAGGCAAACTTTATTTATGCTAAGCAATGTACAAAGCACCTTTCTCCTGCAGAAGATACAATAATGAGCACACCACGTAGGTCTTTGCCTTTGTGCGTCTCCCACTTCAGGAAAGAAACAAATATCATAGAAATAATCAGTATCTGATAATGACTAAACTAAACATAAACTGAGTTAGAAAAGTAGATGTAGTGGGAATATGTTTAAAGGCAATAAAACAGGTTGATGTCACAAAGGGTTTTTATATTGTATTGTGTTGTGTTGTATTGTATTTTTGGGGGGAGGAGGAGGTCAGAAGACAATCAGTCCTTATTCACGAAGTGATATTTAAGCAGAGAATTGAAAGAGGAGAAAGAGCCAGTCATGCAAAGATCCAGGATTAGGGAAAGAAAGGAAAGAACATTCCAGAAAGGAGGTAACAGCAGGTTCAATGTTCCTAAAGCAGAAACACATTTGGTTTGTTGAAGAAACAATACGAGTGGGCCTGGAGAGAAGGAGAATGAGGGAGAAAATAATAAAGAACCAGAAAACAGACCAGGTCACACACCTATAGGGCCTTGGATGGGATTTGGATTTTGTTCTGAATTCTGGAAAACTGTTGAAGAGTTTTAAGTTAATTGAATTTCATGACCAATAGAGAGTTTACTGAGCAAGATCAATAGAAGCTTGGATTTAAATAATCTCTTATTGTTTTGAATCATGTTATATAAGGTTGTGCCCTTTTATTGACTTTGCAAATAATAATGATCAGCTAGTTTTTAAAATGTTCAGTTTTATTTTGATTAATTGCAAAGGTATTTACATTCTTTGAAGCAAATTTTAAAAATACAAATAAGCACAAAGAAAGCACATATAAGCACAGTTAACATCCTAGAGTGAATTCTTTCATAATTTATGATGTCTAGATGTTTGCGTGTGTAGAGAAATAGGAACACATGTTATATGCTTTTCAGAAAATTTTTTTTTACTTACATTGGGGGTTTATTTCTATGTCACTAAATATTCTACAGGATCACAGAAGGCATAGCCATCCAATTGTGTGGCAATGAGAATCGGCCTAATACTCTATAGTTAGAAATAAATCTGCTTTCAATTTATTGTTTTATTATAAATTTTGACAATATACTATATTGTGATGATTACCATCCTCTTATTAATAAATATTTGTGTTCACCCCAATTATTTCCAAACAAAAAGTTTTAAATTATTTTATGATATAACCAGTTCAAATCATTTTCATATTTTCAAAGTTTTGATATAAATACTTTGTTATTTCCCAGACCAGCTGAATTAACTTATATTTATACAATTTATAAAAGTTTGCAAGTTTTTCAGAACTTTTTGGACACAATGGGTATTATAATTTAAAAATTATTTTTTCTGTTTAGTGAGTAATTAAAAATACATCTCATTATTATTTTCATTGAACTACATGGTTTCAATTTGTACTTTTTCTGTCTAGAAAGGTTAATTTTTTGTTCATGTTCTTCTTGGCCATTTATCTTCATTATCTTACAACTGTTTATTCCTATCCATTTTGTTATGGAGGTGCTCATTCAGCCAGGTCTTAGAGTAAATAAAAGGGTAGAGAGATGGTTGTTGAGATGCTATATCTGAGTCAGGATGAAAACACTTATCAGTCACTGGCACAGCTAATGTCTAAGCTACTCTCGCAAAATGGTAGCACCAGTAAAGCTTCCAAAAGACCCTGGTACAAGAACTGATTCAATACAATTTATTTTTCTGTTCAATAATATTTTCTAGAAGGTTTGTTTAGAGTTTCCTGAGGATTCCAAAATACTATATATGTCATATTTCCCATAGTGTTATTTACAGGAGGCTCCATTTGTAATATTACCTACTCAACTTGTTCAATGTTCTGGGCTTCCTGAAATACAGCTCAAATTAAAATATCATCAATTGGAGACACTAACATACCCAGTGAAAGAAAGAGCTATGTTCTACCAGATGCTTTGTGTGGGGATAATAATTTGAAACTGGTCATTTTATTAACAGACCAAGTGACCCCAAGAAACTTCCTATAATTTTTCCTGTGGGTGAGAAATTTGAGCCATGTCTTGACTTTTGGCCATTTCTCACAGACAACAAATCTTGCCATCTGTGATATCAAATGATAGTACTTTAGGTTCCAGGTAAAGGGTTTACTTCACTTCAGTTGAGTTTTACAGTTGATCTCAGAAATTTAGCAGGGCTCAGAAGAGTTGGGTGATGGAGTTAGCAGACTTGCACTTGTATTTTGGCTTCTTCAGCTACTGACTTGTCTTCTTGGGTGAACCCCTTAACCAAAGTCTCCCCAGTTTATTTTTCTTCAAACTATCTTTATTCTAGAAAGTTGTTATAAACATCAAGTAAGTAGGGAAATGTGAACTTACATTAGAAATGCAAATGTTTTATAGGAACACAGAAGATATTAAAGCCAAAATCAGCAACCCCAACATCTGCAAGGGCAAGGCTAGCTTCCAACCACATGAGCTGGATTAATTGGGGCTGTGGGTAGCGGTAGTGTCTGTTCCAGTCCCCCAGATTGTTGCCATTGTAGGAGCAAGAGACGATGTTGTCTTATATTTCAATGTCTTCAAAAGAAAAACTATAAATCTTAATTTTTATGCTTCATTCATTCACCAATTTAAATTATTGACGGCTAATTAAAATATAATTTAAAATAATTTTGTCCGCCAAATAAATCATATCTATGGACTGAAGTTGGACCATGTCTGTCAACTGTTTTATTGTCTCTGGTTTACACGGATGATAATATTCTCAGACATCCACATTAGGTTCTTTAGTTAAGAGTATTTATCGTACTGAGTATATCAAATATAGTACAATCTTGTAGTAACCAATTATTTGTAATTATTTCCACGATGAGGGTTTTTCCCTTCAGGTGGCCAATTACTTCCTATCAAATTATCACTGAAAACCAGTATTTCCATTTCCATTTGTAGACATCTCAAGACTTTATTTTCCATTTGGTACAAGTAAATGAAAAGGAAATTATAACAGCCGATGCAATTAGGACTGTGATCTTATCTGTCTGGATTGATTAGAAGTCCTTACCCTAATCACCCAAACTCTTTATTAATGTTAAGTTTATTAAAACTTAGGTTCAGATTTAGGTTTTTATTAAGGATTCCATTTATTTTATCTTTTTGTTATTGTGTGAGATGGTAAGAAAAGCAGCATTGGGAAACCAAAGGAAAGCCTGGTTACTAAAGGGACTTCCTATCTCTGCAGTCTGGCTGGGCCACACTGATCTCTCTCTTAAAGCCCTGTCTCCATTTATCAAAACTCCATCTCTGGTGAATAACAGCGAATTACAGTGGAGTGTTGCTAATTCATACTAATGACTGGAATACCCAGTGCAGATGATTAAATTCTGAGAACCACCAAGTGAACAAAAAAAGGCATTAAAAATAAAAGGCCATGCATGGAAGCCACTGTACAACAAAAGTATCCTTTGTTCATGTGTTTTCTTAATTATAAGCTAGTTTTTAATTAATTAGGTTAATGTATCATTGATACTAGTACAAATTAGATCCCCAGAGCTTCACAGCATTAAATATTAGTTAAAAATTTAGGTGCAAGTTGATTTGGCAGTGAATTGAAATAAAAACAGTGGCAGAATAGCAAGATGTAAATTGCTGCAAAATTTACTAAGTTTTCACCTAATAGAATATTCTCCTTTTTTTTTCTTTTCAGCCTTGAAATCAGGAGTTGTTATGAAATACGCTTTTCGATTCTCAGCCACAAAAATTGACCCGTACTCTAGATAAGAGTTATTCATTGTTGAATTCCTCATGTGCTCAAAGGCATTACCGTGTTCACAAGGACTTTCTATAGTTACTATCCATCCAGGTAGCTAGTAATTCCCCCAGATAGCTCTAGACGAAGAATTCCTGCACCTTCCCCTTTTAGGGGAACAAAGGAAGAAAGATTGGGTGGATATAGTAAAAATAGAATTTTACACACACACACACACACACACACATATATATATATATATATATAAATGGCAAGCATTGAAAAGTTCCTTATTTTATGAGTCCCAAGAAGAAAGGCTGGTTTCATGCTTTTTTCAATATACCTCCTTGGATGCTAAGAGATGCCTCATATCCCTCCTTACATTCCTTTATTTACTTTTTTTTTTTTTTTTTTGCAGTTTTGGCCAGGGCTGGGTTTGAACCGGCCGCCTCCAGCACATGGGGCCAGAGCCCTACTCACTGAGCCACAGGCACCACCCCTTCATTTACTTTTTTATTAAGTAGGCTCTAGGATGGTACAGACCAAGGTTTGCATTTGTTTTCTGCTCACACTGTGCCCACACTACCTGGCAGGTTGTCACACAAGCTGGCAAATAGCATCAGTCAGTAAACATGCCCTTGGTGACAGAAAGCTTACCCTCTGCCACGTGGCGTCCTGGGCACTAAGGATACAGGTTTTGGGAACTTTCCTTTCGGGAGCACACGTGCTTGGAGGGAAAGAAAAATCAACAAATTAATGGCTTTTGGTGACAGAGGGTAAACTCAGATTTTCTTGAAAACATGGGGTAGTGGGAAGTGGCCCATGATGGTAAGGTCAGGAAAGGCCTCCAGGGGAAAATTTAGTGCTGAACTTTGAAAATGATGAATGATTAGCTAGGGGGAGAAGGCGGAAAGTATTCAGGGAGCTTCACATGGTTCACACAGAGCAGGGATATGAAACGAGAAGATGGACAGGATGCAGTTCGTGGACTTTGCCCACCATGTGAGCTGCTTAAATTTCATTGGGTTGTCATCAGGACCAATGTCAAAGGTGGACTAAAAAGGTCAGAAGACCAGGAGCTTGATAAGGAATGTGTGCTACTCCTGAGATTTAACAGAGGACACTCATGATGCGTTAATGTCACTCCATGTTTGTCCCTCCCTAGTGATCCACATTTCTAGAAAACTACCCTCCCACCCACATTTAGTCCACACTGTGAGTTGAGATGATTTCATCTTCAGCTCCAAGGGTGATTCTTAATTTGCATGAATTAGTCAAAGCCAGAGAAACTGGGTGGGGAACAGTCATGTGATTTAGTGAAGCAAACGTGGACAGAGAAAATTTGGGCTGTGGCTTCTGAAAGAAAATTTCCTTACCTCTCTGGGAGAATAGCTGAGAAGGGGCATGCTCTCTTCCTGAAGCAGGAAACATTTTCGGCAGACGCTGTGGCCACCATACTGTGAACAGAAAGAAAATCGTTCAACACGACAGAAAATAGATACAGAAAAGCAAATGTCGAAAACCTTACTTCGAGCCTATGCTAATGTGGGACCTTACCGAATTGTGTGGGATTTCTCTTTTATCATTTATGCCATTTAATTTCTTTTTCTGTGATTTGGACATTTCTTTTCCTAACTGCTGAAAAGCTGGCTAAGGCAGTGAGGGTTAGGGACAGTGCCATGGCCTCTTCCAGTGCCCTGGTGCTCCTGCTTCCCTTTCATTCTTAGTTTATCAAGAAGATACTTGGGAACAGCAAACTGGTTACTGAAGGAAAGGGCAAGAACATCACACGAGTCAAATTACTCCTCCTCAGTCCCCTGAGAGCTCCCCTCCCTTCATCTCTGCTGCCTGCCTGTCTTTGACTGCCAAGAATTTGCTGTTTGCGTCTCACTTCCCTCCTCCAATCCACACTGCAGCGATCCCGTGCCCAGCTCGCTCCAGAATGGAGAGCTGACTGTCGGCACACATTTCGCCTGGAATGCAAATAACCCACCAGTGCGGAGAGGTCTCTGCTATGCAGGACTGAGACTGTACTGGGCTTGGTGATTAATTCTTCAGCCTTATGGTCCTGGGATTTCAGCTAATAGCTTGGGGGTTTTGCACAAGCCACATGCCCCTGGCTTTAAAGTTGCCACTGTGGCTGAGAGCTTGTCATGTTGTATAATATTACACAGCTCTTCCAAAGCAGCTTTCTGGCGTGGTGACAGCATTTGACGTGTTGCTAATATTGACAGTAGTGGTGACTTTCAAGTGCTCTACTTATGTCAGGTAGAAAGGAGGAAGGTATTTTTAAATAGAATACACATGTACAAAGAAAACTTGTGTTTTAGTTGAGTGAAAATACCAGGACAGTCTGAATACACACTTTGCTAATTTCTTGCTGTGGACCCTTGGACAAGTGTACTAGACTCGGTATCATCTGTAAAAATGGAAATAATGATAATGCCTACCTTGAAGGGCCAAGATTAAATTAGCCAACATAAACTTGCTGAAGTAAACAGCTTCAATGAAGTACATGGCTCTAAGAATCCTCCGGAAACATTGTTTCTACCATAAGGCTTAGATAATGGGATGATTGGTAGCCAGGCCAAACATGTGACTTATGAGGTGGCCAAGAAATTATGACCCGCCCTGGTGTCAAAATCTCAGCAGAATCCAGGAGTCTAATGGACTTCTGCTTGTGTCATGAAAGGATCAGAACATGAGTAGCAAAGACTGAAATGGAAAGGATTTAAGGTCATGTTGGATGCATGGTCAAGGTCTGAGTAATCAGTGAGCTCATGAGCAAAGAGAGTATACGCAAAGCTGCTAAGTTCAGAAAGATTTACAGAGAGAAAGAAGGAGTAAGTTTATGGTGGGAAAGGCAGAGAGACCCCGAGAGAAGCAGAGGTATGAAGAGGGGCTGAACTACATGGTTGAGACCACCAGTCTTTCTGGTGAGGATGCTGCAACTTTCAGCAGGTTATCTGGAGGCAGGATGACCCAAAAGGAGTTTGTTTCGTAGAACTTCCTCAACCTTTGGCCTTGCCATTTACTACCTGTGGCAACTTGAGAAAGTTGCTTCATCTTTCCATGTTTGCAGAGTGGAGAAAACTGTGGGAACTACCATTAGGACCATTGTGAGTATTAAGTAAGTTAACATATGTTATGAGCTGAGTAGTTCACAGGTAATTTTTTCAATATATATGAGCTTTCATTAGTTGTCATCAACTACACGTCAAAAACCATGAAATTGACCTATAGACACATCAGCCCCTTCAGCTCCAATACAACTCTTGTTTCCCTTATATGTACCCTGTAATTAATATCACCATTAACCAAAAGCTTCTAATTGAGCAAGTAGGTATTATTTTTATTTGGAGAATGAGCTGAAACAAGAGACAATAAAGGAAAATAAATATTCAATCCAATAACATTTTCCTTTATTTTTGTCCTAGCAATGTTTTTTCACAATTCATTCATTCACGTGTATATTTGTAGGTCCGTTTATTTATTTTACAAAGATGTATTGAATTTCTACTATGCTGAAATTTAATTAAAATAGGAAAACAAAACAAGTTCAGTCCCTGTACGTGTACAGTAAAGAAATAAGGAGGGAGAATCATTTCTAAGCTGACATATAAAGATGAAAAATCTGCTGATTCCCTCACCTCATTTAAATAGTGACTCCAAAGTCACCCGTTCAATGAGTTCTTGTCTAACCAACCATATTAGCCAGGCAGGATAAGCTAGAGAATATGGTGGTAACAAATTAACACCATGTTACTGGCTTAACACAACAAATATACATTTCTTGCTGCTATGGTATTATGTGTCCAAAGTAGGTTGGTCAGGCAGGTTGTTTTACACACTATCACTGGGGGAGCCAGGTTTGTAAAGACTCTGCCATCTTTTCCTGGCACTCTCTGGGAGATGTGTACCGTGGCTGAGAAAGAGGTTTATCGAGGATGCACACCCCCTTTCAAATGCTTTTTCTACTAACCCATTAACCTAAAGAGGTCATGTGTTCCCATCTGACTACAAGAGGCTGGTCACTCTGTAGGGCATCAGGGAGCCTGGAGAACTAGTACTTTTACACTTGACCATCACATTTAAATTATAGCTTCAACTCTAACCGTTTCTATGCCCATCCTTGTTTATGTTTCTCTTTCACATTTATCTCCATTTAATATGCTCATGTAAGACTCTCTTCTGAATGGAATGCCAGCTGTAAGAATGAAAGCATGCTTATTTATTTCTACTCTGATATTTCCTCTGTACCTAATGCTTGGCACAGAGGAGGCCTTCAATAAATATCTGTCATATAAATAAATAAATAAAAGTGGTTAGTGGTGAGTGGTGGCAACAGAGTGACAAAGAAGATGAAAAGGTAAAGTCTCCATCTTTCTTTAAGGCTGCATTTACCTCTTTTGTGTTTACATGGATGGAGCTGAAACATGTTCTTCTTAGCAAAGTATCTCAAGAATGGAAGAAAAAGTATCCAATGTACTCAGCCCTACTATGAAGCTAATTTAAAGTTTTCATATGAAGGCCATAATCCAACTATAGCATAAGAATATGGAAAGAGAGGGGAGGAGGGAGGTTGGAGTGGAGGGAGGGTAATTGGTGGGGCCACACCTATGGTGCATCTTAGAAGGGGACGGGCAAAACTTACAAAATGTAGAATATGAATGTCTTCATACAATAACTAAGACAATGCCATGAAGGGTATGTTAAACAGTTTGATGAAAACATTTCAGATTGTGTATGAAACCAGCACATTGTACCCCTTGATTGCACTAATGTATGCAGCTATGATTTAATAAAAAAAAGTAAACAATACTTTGCTAATAGAAACCTTCATTAACTTAATTGAATATTTAATATTTTGCCAATATAAGACTAAGATATTAATAAATGTATTCTATTTCAGTTAGTGAACTCATACAATTAGACATTATTAAAACATAGTTTTTATTAAGCATCTTGTTTCATGATAGGCTCAGAAACTAACAGAATCTTAGACTTAATTGCTCAATAAATACTTGAACCATAAATAAGTGCATGATACTTTTACCTTCATTTTAATTGATTTGAAGGATATGAGGGACATAGATTATACTTTAAGGCACATTCTGATACATATATTTTAAAAGTAGCATATGTACAAAATGATCTACATTGCAGAGAGAGAAAGAAGGAAGGAGGAGTGGGGGAAAGGAAGAGTAAAGAGAGGGAAGGAAAGAAGGGGGTTGGGTCTTGGTGTGTGATGCACCTTTCAGGGGCAAGATACAATTGTAAGAGGGACTTTACCTAACAAATGCAATCAGTGTAATCTGGTTTCTTGTACCCTCAATGAATCCCAACAATAAAAAAATAAAATATTATTTTAACCTCACACAATGGCATGGAAGTTAAACAACCTTATGCTGAATGACACTTGGGTGCAGGAGGAAATAAAAAAGGAAATCATTAACTTCCTTGAGTATAACAACAATGAAGACACAAATTACCAAAACCTATGGGATACAGCAAAAGCAGACCTGAGAGGAAAATTTATTGCTTTAGAAGCCTACATTCGAAAAATAGAAAGAGAGCATATCAGCAAACTCATAAATCATCTGATGGAATTGGAAAAAGAAGAACAATCTAAGCCTAAACCCAGCAGAAGAAAAAAAATATCCAAAATTAAATCTGAGATCAATGAAATTGAAAACAAAAGAATCATTCAGAAAATTAATGAAATAAGGAGCTGGTTTTTTGAAAAAATAAATAAAATAGATAAGCCTTTGGCCAGACTAACTAGAAATAAAAAGGCAAAATATCTAGTAACTTCAATCAGAAATGATAAAGGGGAAATACGACTGATGTTACAGAAATACAAGAGATTATCTTTGAATACTACCAGAAACTTTATGCCTGGAAATTTGACAATGTCAAGGAAATGGATCAATATTTGGAATCACACCCTATCCCTAGACTTAGCCCAGATGAAATAGATGTCCCAAACAGACCAATTTATAGTACTGAGGTCAGAGAAACAATAAAAAAATCGCCCAACAAAAAAATGCCCTGGTCCGGATGGTCTCACACCAGAATTTTATCAAATTTTCAAAGAAGAGCTATTCCTATACTAAAGAAATTATTTCAAAAAAATTGAGGAGGAAGGAATCCTCCCCAATACGTTCTATGAAGTGAACATCACCCTAATACCAAAACCAGGTGAAGACCCAACTAAAAGGGAGAACTTTAGACCAATCTCACTAATGAATATTGATGCAAAAATTCTCAACAAAATCTTGGCTGACGGATTATAGCTTATCATCAAAAAAGTTAGACATCACAATCAAGTAGGTTTTATCCCAGGGATGCAGGGTTGGTTTAATATTCGAAAGTCCATCAACATTATTCACCGTATCAACAGAAGCAGAACCAAGGACTATATGATCCTCTTAATAGAGGCAGAAAAAGCATTTGATAAAATCCAGCATCCTTTTCTAATTAGAACACTGAGGAGCACAGGTATAGGTGACACATTCCTTAAACTGATGGAAGCTATCTATGACAACCCCACAGCTAATATTTTACTGAATGGAGTAAAACTAAAAGCTTTTCCTCTTAGAAAAGGAACCAGACAAGACTGGCCTCTGTCACCATTGCTATTCAACATAGTGCTGGAAGTTCTAGCCAATACTATTAGACAAGACAAGAAAAAAAGATGGATGCAGAGGAGGTCAAACTCTCCCTTTTTGCTGATGATATGATCTTATACTTAGAGAACCCCAAAAATTCAACTACTAGACTCCTGGAAGTCATCAAAAATACAGCAATGTCTCAGGATATAAAATCAATGTTCATAAGTCAGTTGCCTTTGTATATGCCAACAACAGTCAAGATGAGAGGTTAATAACAAACACAACTCCCTTCTCCATAGCCTCCAAGAAAATGAAATACTTAGGAATATATCTAACAAAAGAGGTAAAAGACCTCTATAAAGAAAATTATGAAACCTTAAGAAAGGAGATAGTAGAGGACTTGAATAAATGGAAGAACATACCATGCTCATGGCTGGGAAGAATTAACATTGTTAAAATGTCTATA